>BOPN01004134.1:67500-70000 GCA_017312705.2 Penaeus japonicus | reverse complement strand
ATAGAACAGGATAAAGAAGCTGTCGAAAAGTAGGAATAAAAAGAAAATGAGAAGGAGAAGGGGAAGAAAGAGAAGAAGAAAAAGAAGACGAAAATGAAAGAAAAAAAGAAAAACAAAGATGAAGGAAACGACGAACGATAAAGAAAGGAAAAAAGGAACACAAAGAAGAATAGAAAGATAGACAACACTAAAAAGAAGAACAAGAGAAGAAAAGAATAATAAAGAAGAAGAAGAAGAGAGAAGAAGAAGAAAGACAAGAATAAGAGGAGGAAGAAGAATAAGAAGAAAGAAGATAAAGAAGAAGAAAGAAAACAAGAATAAGAGGAAAAGAAAAAGAAAGAAGATAAAGAAAAAGAAGAAAAAAAAAGAAAAAGAAGAAGAAGAAAGAAGAAGAAGAAGAAGAAGAAAGGAGAATCATTCGAAGTGATAGCCACTTGGTGTGAGTTGAACCTTCCAGGATAACGTACGAAATGATCTTCAATTGAAGGTGATTGGTCTAAAATGGCACAGGTTTGGTACGGTACTGCAGTTGCCACAGTGTTTAGAGACGATAGCCCAAGGTTTATCTTTCCATTGCAGATCTTAAGGAGATAATCTTTTATAATTTCTTTATTTCGCTTTATCTCTATATTCCTCTGTTCGGTATCTATCTATTTCATTATAATCATCATTAGTTATTATCTTTTTTTTTGTTGGGGGTGGGGGGGATCTGATTATTGCAGCAAGATGAAAAAAATAGTGAACAACATTGCAACTGCAGGTGAAGAGACAGACAAAATATACACATTTTGCATACAAGACAGAGATATTCGTGAAACCTCCGCCCACACTAAGCTTGTATGACCCTCCGCCCATCTTTACTCCGACAATACACACGTTTAAAGACATTCACATTCATATTCACTCGCTTCTGTTGTAGCTTCACTTTCGTTTAACTTTCTCTCTGTCTGCCTCTCTTTTTCTCTCCTTCTCTGTCTCTGTATCTTTTTTCTCTCTCTTCATCTCAGTCAGTCTGTCTGTCCGTCCGCCTCATTCTCTTGTATTGATTTATTCTTTGTTCTCTCTCTCTCTCTCTCTCTCTCTCTCTCTCTCTCTCTCTCTCTCTCTCTCTCTCTCTCTCTCTCTCTCTCTCTCTCTCTCTCTCTCTCACACACACACACACACACACACACACACACAAACACACACACATACTCGTAAATACTCAAACACAAGCGCGATAGCACAAACACGTACAAATGAGGCCACTATTACCTCTCTTTTCCACAATGCAGTCTTCGTACATGTACTTTCTGGAAAATGCAAAATAAGATTCACTGAAAGAGAGAGAGAGAGAGAGAGAGAGAGAGAGAGAGAGAGAGAGAGAGAGAGAGAGAGAGAGAGAGAGAGAGAGAGAGAGAGAGAGAGAGAGAGAGAGAGAGAGATGTGTGTATATATATATATATATATATATATATATATATATATATATATATATACATATATATATATATATATATATATATATATATATATATATATATATATATATATATATAGAGAGAGAGAGAGAGAGAGAGAGAGAGAGAGAGAGAGAGAGAGAGAGGGAGAGAGAGAGAGAGAATAAATATAAGCATACTAGCATAAAACCTCCCCAAGAGAAACGTTTATATAATAATAAATCACGACCAAAGTAACGAGTGAAAAACAATCGATGCCACAGAGTTTCCCTTCGCAATGTTCCAAGGCAGAGACATCTCCCCTCAGCCTCCCCTTTTCCCCAAAGCCTACATAAACCACAAGGGGGATAACCAACCTGGCATCACCAACCACCCACTCACACTTTCTCCTTCGGTGTTAAAACCTCCCGAGTGGGCTAGCCGGTGAACTTGGCCTAGCAGAGCCTGGCACAGTTGCGTCATCACGTTGAGGTCGGGGCCGCCTACAGGTGTTGATCCCACACATAGGCTTCCTGAGGGACACACACATACACGCGCGCACGATTACGTCATCCTCATCTCTCTTGACCTTTGACGTCATCCTCATGCCCTTATTTGATTTTAGTGCGGAGCTTTATTTGGTAGAAATGTGAATGGACGTACACACACACACACACACACACACACACACACACACACACACACACACACACACACACACACACACACACACACACACACATGCACACACACGCACGCACAAATAAACACAAACACAAGGGCGAGCATTTCCTTTAATGCATACCAAACGTAATTGTGTGTATGCACCAATAGCCGTTCCTCGGCCAGCTTTTCTGATCCGAGGTCAAGGCAGGTGGATCCGCGGGGCTTTGGCTGTAGCTGTCGGGCTGCGCCGCCGCTAACAGAGTTAATTCTAACAAATCGATTTGTTCCCGCCCCCAAGAACACCCCTCCCCCCGTCCCCCTCTCCCTCTTCTATAACTCTTCCCTCTCCCTTCCCCCTCCCCCTCCTCCCTCTGCAGAAACTCTTCCCCCCTCCTAGAACATTCCCTTATTCCTCT
>BOPN01004134.1:57500-60000 GCA_017312705.2 Penaeus japonicus | reverse complement strand
CATTGGTCATTTACATAAGCTGATTCATAAACAAGTGAGATCGACAGGGCGGACGCCTGGTGGAATCTCAAGCGAGGCGAGCGTCGGTCATCTTACTCCGTGTCACATATTTGTAACGTAAATTACAATTAACATAATTCTGAATGAACGTTCGACACGCGTTTTCGATTCGACCGGAGTCTCCAGTACTCTTGTTGGACACGTTACGGGCGGCAGGCATGCGAAGGCCTTGGCTAGGCGGTTTACTCTTATTTCTCTCTCTCTCTCTGTCTATCTCTTTATCTCTCTCTATCTATCTATCTATCTATCTATCTATCCCTCTCTCTCTCTCTCTCTCTCTCTCTCTCTCTCTCTCTCTCTCTCTCTCTCTCTCTCTCTCTCTCTCTCTCTCTCTCTCTCTCTCTCTCTCTCTCTCTCTCTCTCTCTCTCTCTCTCTCTCTCTCTCTCCCCTCTCTCTCTCTCTCTCTCTCTCTCTCTCTCTCTCTCTCTCTCTCTCTCTCTCTCTCTCTCTCTCTCTCTCTCTCTCTCTCTCTCTCTCTCTCTCTCTCTCTCTCTCTCTCTCTCTCTCTCTCCCTCTCTCTCTCTCTATCTATCTATCTATCTCCCCCCCCCCCTCTCTCTCTCTCTCTCTCTCTCTCTCTCTCTCTCTCTCTCTCTCTCTCTCTCTCCCTCTCCCTCTCTCTCTCTCTCTCTCTCTCTCTCTCTCTTTTCCTACGTGTACGCGTTGAAAGGCGTCCGCACGGGCACACGCTTATTAAACGATTTTTTTTTTAACGGAAAGAAGTGATTACATGTTTCTGTACATGTCTTCTCATGATGTTTTATAGAGTTTAGACCTACAAAATGGAAGGAGAGTTGTAGACTCACGAAAGTTTCCAATATATTTTCATGCCTTTGCTAAGTAGGCAGTAATAGCTGATATACTCCTAGCGATATAGCAGAAGTCAAGCTCATCTCGAAGTATTTGTGATTAGCGTGTTGCATAATAATAACATAGAATGTTAATAAAAATACAGACAGTAAGTGTTGAAGTATGTTAAAATCTTTCACTGTTTTGCTCCCATATTGCAAACTGATGACAAGTGATGACAAGTTTCATTTTCGCAGGACAAAGGGGTTGAACCAGCACGGTCGCCCAGTGCAAATGCCCTCTCTGTGCCATTCAGAACCTCTTGGCTTTCAGGGGTTCACTGCGCAGAAAGCATTTTTCTTAATGCGATAACGTATAAAAACCGTTTCTTGTCTAGTTCCGAAAAAAAAAAAATATTCGACATACTCTTTATTTTAAAAAAAATGATACACAATTCAAAACATCTTCACTCGTCACAGATTAAAAAGAGTGAGACGAGAAGAAAAAGATGCCGCATTAACAGCACATTCACGTACTTCTCATCGCTCCGGTGCAGCAAGCCCTCGCTGTCCCAAACCGGAGCGTAGCAACGGTTGAGAAAAAAATCCACAGCGCCATAATCTCGGGTGATCTTCCGTCAGCTCCACCCCGCTTGCATTAATGAAGTTTTGGAAGAGCAGGAAATCATAATTGACAGTTTGACAGTGGTGGTTAGCGTATATTTTCTATAACCTGGGTAATGCGACAGGAGGCTGCCTTCAAAGTGGAGGGAGAGACTGCTGGCTGATTGTTTTATGGCTTCTCTCTCCGCCTCGCCACGAACACCCGCTCCTTAAACAGGGGTTGTATAATCGACAATGTTATCTACTCTAGTGGCCGTTTCTGTCTGTCTGAACATGTGCGTAACTACTCTATTCGTTCTCGGCTTTCTTGCGTCTTTTCTTTCTCTGCGTTCCATTCTGAATCAATACACGTCTTATCCATCCGATAATTTGGTTTGTTAAATCGTTTTTTGTTTTTCTTTAAGATTGGAGTACTTTCAAAACCAAATAATGGTCTTGTTTCCTTTCAGTCGCCGTTCTTGCTCACTTGTTCAATAATCTTTGCCCTGGTTAAGCACCTTTTTTTTTCTTCTTCTTCTTCTTTTTCTATATAGCACCACACCCTCTCCTCCGTCTCTTTCCATCTCGCCCACGTCTCTCCACCTTTCTATGCTAATCAGTCTTGACTCTCTTGACTTTCGTTGAGAATTTTTTTTGTGTGTGATGTTGATTTATCATAATCTCGTTATCCCACCGATTATATATGCAAGGATAGCAACATCCAGTGTGCATTCACCCTAGTTTTATCAATGACATACCTCATCCGAGAGGAAATATTTCATTATCGTTTCCTTCTATCTCACGTGTACATTCCCCTCCTTTAATCTTCCTCTTTTTTGTTCTCTCTCTGTTCGTTTCATTACCCTTCCCTGCGCCATACACGTCTTTTACTCCCCTCAACTCTAGATAGGGTCGGACCACCATGTTTCTGTATTACGATGTCCGCATTCCAATTCTTTACCTCAGCCCGTATTTCATGCTGCGACCTCCCCGCCCCCTCCTCTCCACCCTTGTGATGTGCCACTTACTCCTTAAACTCTCTCTCTTT
>BOPN01004134.1:20000-22500 GCA_017312705.2 Penaeus japonicus | reverse complement strand
AGATATTATATTGAATAGGAACATTTTCAGTTATAAAACCATGAAGTTTTATCTATAGTGATATAATTTCCCAACCTGTCCCGGTCTCCCGACACTCCTACCCTCCCTCCCTCCCTCCCTCCCCGCTTCCTTTATCCCCAGCACACATCTCAACCCCAATAACCTATCATGACCATCAACCTTTTATACTCCACTCCACTCTCTCCTTTCTTCAACACCCCCAACCTCTTTGCCTCCACCCAATCTTCAACTCCCTTAGCTCCTCACTCCATCCTCTCCCTCCTTCCCTCCCTCCCTCCCTTTTCAGTTATAAAACCATGAAGTTTTATCTATAGTGATATAATTTCCCAACCTGTCCCGGTCTCCCGACACTCCTACCCTCCCTCTCTCCCTCCCCCCTCCCACCCCCACCCCATCCAGTTGCTAACCCCTATAAACTTCTTACCCCAACGCCCTCTCCCCGAAATTCAACCTCTTCTCTTCCCCCACCTCCCATTCTAGCACCTCCCAACCCCACACCTCCAATAAGGTCTCCATCAACCCCCTTCTCTCCCCAACTCCCGTGCCCCAACATCCAGCCCCCGCCCCCTCCCCACAGCAACCCCCAGACCCCAACACCTTTCCTCGAACTCCCTCTCTCCCCCTTTAACTCTTCTCTCTCTCCAACCCCTACCCCTACCCCCCAACCCCCCCTACCCCCAACCCCTCATCCCGTCAAAAAAGAGGTATCAAGAGCTATTAAAGAGTGCTTTTCAGCGTGTCTCCCCCTCCCCCTCCCCCTCCCCCTTTCTGAGATAGAGGTGATGCTCGCCAAATTACCACTCTTGTCAATCACAGGAGAGCGCTGGACGTCGACAGGTTATCTTCTTCCTTCTTCCTACCCCTCTCCCCCCTCCCTCTCTCTCCTTCTAACTTCTCCCTTTATTACCTCTCCCTCCTTCTTCCTACCTCCTTTCTATTTCCTCTCTCTCTCCTTCCCTCTCACCCTCTCAGTTTCCCCCCTTCCTCCAACCCCTTTCCTCCCGGTGATAGGGTGAGAGAGAGAGAGAAATACGAAAGAGGAGAGAGAGAGGGAGAAACAGAGAGATAGGGGGGGGAGGAAAGAGACAGAGAGAGAGAGAGAAAGAGAGAGGAAAGAGAGAGAGGAAAAAAAGAGGGAGGGGAGTGGGAGAAAGATGGAGCGAAAGAGAGGAGAGAAAAAAGAAAGAGGTACTAGTATGACTATTAAAGCAGTTTCAATAGTAATAGCAGTATTATACCATCAAACTACTGTTATCTTTCTTGCAAACACTATTGATAACATTCACGTGTAATTACACCATACATCGTCATTATCTTTATGATAAAACAAAAAATCATAATCATAACAGAATCATGTACATTTGCTGGAAAAAAAATACATTTTGAATTCCGACACATTTGAAAATAGGCAGCATGCCAAAACTGACAATGCGACTTTGAAACTACCTATCTTACATAATCATAAGAAAGGTAATTTATCCACAGGTATGAAAATAAAGGGGAATTAGACAAGAGTTAAGAAGACTGAGTAGTTAACTGAGGTATTAGTTGGTTAATAAGAGCTATAATCGCCCCAAATAACAGTCTTTGTTTATCTTAAGGCATAAGGATGACACTTTGATTGTCAGTGTATGATCAGAGTTATTGTTGTTGTTATAGTTATCAGAATTTGAAGTTAGTTCTGTTAGTAAATAGGTTTAGTTCATTTTAGATATTTCATTAATTTGTCTCGTCGTTTTTCTTCTTTTTTATTCTGATATCGTTATTATTATTGTTATCATTGTTGTTCTCATAACGTCTTGTGTATGTTTGTTCTTTTTGGTTTCTTAAGGGATGATAGTGTCGCTGGTGTGCTTGATGTATAGAGCTAATATCAAGAACATCAGAGACACGTACCATATATTATAACCTTTGACCTTGTTAATGTTTTGTTTTCATCATCAGATACTAAAATCATAAACACAATCATTACAATTATTAGTCTTATCCAGTTTATCGAAAAAGACGATATCTAAATGTGTGTGTACATAGCTAGAAAGATTGGTAGATAGATCGATAGATATATAAATATCTCAAACTTTGCTAAATCGAAACATAACCATGCAATATCAATAAATTGGAAATTAACCAAAAGATGAAACACAAATAACAATAACATTTCACAAACAACACTCTTCTGCAAATCATGCTTTTATCAATTGCAAATGTATCTTTATTCGAACAGCACTTATACCTCTTGTTAAGACTAACACCGCTAAAGCCATCGTCATCATCTTTAATAATTTAATTAACTCCTCGACGAAGATAAGATTCACCGTGCTTAATTAACCCCAGTAGCTCCAAGAATATTTAACACCTAGCAAGCATCACTTAAAGAGAGAGAGAGGAAAAAAAAGGTTGAAAAAAAGAAATTAGAAATACCTGGAACTATTAACTCCCTCCCTCCCTCCCTCCAACCTTCTCCCTCCCCTCTTCCTCC
>BOPN01004133.1:90000-97500 GCA_017312705.2 Penaeus japonicus | reverse complement strand
GTCATATATTCACATAGTTCTATTCAGTGTTATTCCTTATCAATCCCGTTGTGCTTCATTTAATGAATGAAGTAGGATCACTATTATTTTATGGATTTGACTTGGATCGCATCTGATGTTATGTTGTTTCCTCCTTATGTAACTGTAATACCACATGATACCGTGAGGATCTTAAGTACGACGTATTTATATTGTCCTCTTATTGCATTTTCATTACATTATTTTCAGCCCCAATATTATTCGTTTCGATATAAATCTATGTTTACATTAATCTCTATGTTTACATTAATCTATTCACCCATCTTGATTTTTTTTCATCATTGTCATTTATATGATCAGGAATCTCTAAAAGTTCGGTGTCATGAGTAATTTTCACGCTCGTCAATAATTCCGGTCTTGCTTATACATAATTCATTTGAACGTAGACCTTTATAGAAACAAGATTTTTTTTTTCTGCCATATTATTTTTGTTCACTGGACGTCTTCCTCCCCAACTATGACACATCTGAAGTTTTTGAAACGGGAGGGAAAGGGATTGCGCGGAGCGGAGGATCTGGTATATAAGGTGATGTGCACTTCCAGCAGGTAGATATTCCACCATGAAGTTCTTGGTAAGTGTTCCATTCACTGCTTCTCATGTTGCTGTGTATTTAGAGCCAAGGGTTTTTCCTTGTTTTTCCTATTCTTTACCCTACCCTAATTCGAAGTCTAAATTTAGTTGACGATATACATAGATACACACATAAATATATATGTACATGCATAACTTTATACATATATATATATGATAATAATAATACAAACATTATCAATACTTTTAACTATAAACCTTATTTTTATAATTATTGTAATTGGTGTCAGTATTAGTATTGATATCAACGTGAATAAAGAATAATGATAATGATGATAGACACTAGTATAAATAATTCTAATATGAAGAATTTTAATAATATAATGATGCTGATAATGATAAAAAAAAATAGTAATGGTGATATCAGTCTCGTTGGTAATAATAATGAAATGAAAACTATTATGACACTTATCATACATATATATATATATATATATATATATATATACAGACACACAATGTATGTATATGTGAATATATATACATATACACACACACACACACACACAGACACACACACACACACACACATATATATATATATATATATATATATATATATATATATATATATATATATATATATATATATATATATATATATATATATATTATATATATATATATATATATATATATATGTATATATATATATATGTATGTATGTATGTATACATATATGGATATATTTTTTTCTTTTTTGCTGATTTATTCTTTTTGTTGGTATTTGGATGTGCGTAAATTTATACGTCTAGGCATAAATCAATATATGGATTCATTCATATATAGCACTGAACACTACGTATAAATTATCATTGTCTTACCAAATATTTGATATTAGGTAAATGTTTAGCACCTGATAACGTCACAATACTTGAAATGAAATAGGAAATCTTTCATGTTCTCTGCAGATAATTCCCTTAGCTGTAATCACTACAGCGATTGCTGCTCCTCAAGGCTATAATCTAGCAGCACCTTCCGGAGCAGGATTTTCCCATGGTGGTGGAGGAGCATCCGTCAGTGGTGGAAGCGGAGGATTCTCTGGAGGAAGTGGATTCTCTGCTGGTGGAGGTTCTTCATCTGGAGGAGGTGGATTCTCCGGCGGTGGAGGAAACGGATTATCAAATGCTGGGGGTTCTTCATCCGGACAAGGTTATGGAGGTGGAGGTTCTGGTTCTGCATGTAAAGAAGGAGAGATCCTGCACGTAGATGGGTCTTGCGTCGTTCCTATCATCTCACGAAATGTTTTCGTATACGACGCTCCCGAACAGCCTCAAGATGACAGCGGCCCACCACCAAGTATTCCACCACCAAGGGTTGATCACAATATCCTGTTCGTACGCATTCCTGAAGAAGGTCCAGGAGCTGAACCCATCATTGTTCCACCACCAAGACAGGAAAGCATCGTTTACGTCCTTAATAAGAGTGGAGGAGATGGAGGTCAGCGCGTGATCGAGGTGACAGCTGCTCCTCCTTCAAATCCGGAGGTATACTTCGTCAACTATGAAGAAGGAGAAAATCCTACCCTTCCTATTGGAGTTGACCTTCAGACAGCTCTCCAAGCAGCAGCTGAAGCAGGCGGTCAAGTCATCGGAGGTTCTGGTGGTGCTGGCGGATTCGGAGGCAGTTCTGGTGGCGATGGAGGATTCGGAGGCAGTTCCGGTGGTGGTGGAGGATTCGGAGGCAGTTCCGGTGGTGCTGGCGGATTCGGAGGCAGTTCCGGTGGTGGTGGAGGATTCGGAGGCAGTTCCGGTGGTGGTGGAGGATTCGGAGGCAGTTCCGGTGGTGCTGGAGGATTCGGAGGCAGTTCCGGTGCTGGAGCAAGTGGTTTTGGGGGTAATGGAGGAAGTTCAGGCAATGGTCTTTATGGTCCTCCAGCTTAGAAAACTGCTTATAAGCGTATTTTTGTGCCACAGAGTTTATGTTTGTCATTCCTATTTTATTACCATTTGTTATACTTTGACCTTTATGTAATTGTAATAAAATCAACATATTAGTATTTTCTCCTAATTTACTTAACCAATTCATAATAACAAAACGTGCTGCACGGTCTTAGGGCCACATTTATGATTATGGCAACAAACGATATCTTTTGGTAGAGTTCCCAATCATCCCGATCGACATACCCTTGTGGGCTACGATCACTTAGATACATCTATTGCTGGCAACACCGAGGAAATGAATTATGGGTGTATTGATATTGATAAAGTCAAGGAGATGGTAGCTTCCAAACTACTGGTATGTAAGTTGAAAATTGGTATGCTGACAGCGATTCTTCTCGGGATGTTCAATGCGGAGACATATTTTGTCTTATGTCTTTCACCTACCCTAATATATGCCTGCTATTTTTCTCAGTGAGAAAGCACAACTCGAACCAAAAAATCCACTATGGTATTGCAATGTCTGATAAGTTAAAAGCATTTGTGTGTCTTTGTCTGTGCCTGTCTCTTTCTCTCTCTCTTTCTCTCTCTCTCTCTCTCGCTCTCTCTTTCTCTCCCCCAGTCTACGTCGTGTCACCGAAGTGTGAGGACGTGTATTCTGACCTCTCTCATGACCTCGTGTCCTATCTTCAAGGATCTGTGTCACCTGGATAATCAGGTCTTCGCAGACCTGGCACCTAAATTACGCCATTGTGCGTGATATTGTTATTTTCATATTATTTGTGGTTTGGAAGTGCTATACAAACCATACATTGGAAGCTAAATCAGTGAAAATCCTCCGCAGGCCCACAGGCGTGAGGCTGTGCGAGGTACCCGTGTGTGACCGTGTTTGTTTAGACAAGCCGCTCAGGTCGGGCTCTCTGGCGAAGCCGCCTTCAGAACAATGACCACCACTGTTCAAGGAATAGAAACTGAGGGAGATATGACTTTATCGAAGTGGACATAGGCGGTGGTGCTCGCGCCATTAAAGAATGAAGAAAGAGCGAGAAAAAAAGCAAAAGAGGCAGTTACCTGTACCTGACGATTCATTAAAAATTACTCACTCCCAGTACCTAATAATTGCCCATTTCAAAAATAACCAGCAAACTCCGAACTCAAGGAGATAAATATCGCTGGATAAGCCAGGCACTTAAAATGGATCCTTACAAAAACATCAAGGAATCATTAGTCCTGAAAGTTGGACAAACAATATGCGTTCGCTGCAAGAACGAAAAAATTCTTGCACAGATAACAACAATCGGAGCAATGGGAAAATCCTTGAAAAACCAAAGTCCAGGAAAGGACAATGCACCAATCTCATCTTGTTCGACGTCCCAAAAATAAAGACAAATGATATGAGATACAATGAGAATGTTTTAAATGCAAGGCGTTTGAAGATAAACGGGAAACTGACCCAGCGTGTTGTAATTACATACGAGGGGGAGGTAATCCCTAAGTCGATCAAACTGGTTGAGGGTATGGCACCCTTTAGGTGTGCCGTCTTCAAACCCCTCACCCCGTTTTGCTCATACTGCTCCAAGTGGGGACACGGAGCGCGTGCTTGCCCTCGCGACGAACCGCGGTGCCGATACTGCGCTTTCCCCCATGGCTTCTGAATGCGCTGATAAGATTTCCGAAGGACAAGATATCCCACGGAAATGCGTGAACTGCCCTTAAAATCTGTACGAATTCTGCATTATGTACATATTTTCGAAAGGATAGGAAAATGAAACATCAGAAGCAGCAAGTCCTTCCTGCCAAGAACCACCCACCCCAGCTCCTTGCCTTACTGATGTGAAGGCCTTCCCACCTCTTCCAAAGGAATATGGTAGCCTCTTCAAAGCCCAGGCATCACCCACAGCACCACCACCAACAGGAGCACCAGCCCCTGCAACACCAAGCACAACTCCAGTGCAACCTCCAGTACCCACCTCAACTCAGCTCCAGCTCCAACCCCAGCACCGCCCGTAATGCAACAGGATAAGCAAGAGTCCAACAGCGAAATCAAAGAACTGCTGTTACACGCGCTGTAGCAGATGGACAATATGATGAAACGCGAGCACATGGTCATTCATGATGCCAGCAACAAATGGTCCAACAATAAATTCCAAGAAAGGATGGTCACTCTCTGGAGCAGCTCATAGCCCTCAAGGATCGTCAGTGCATCCGATAATGGACGTTGGAAATGGTCAATGACAGTGGCTCCAAATAATTATTTTGAAATGTGTGGAACATTAACAGTTTGCAGAAACGCAAGGCAACTCTCTCAATATCTCCACGCTAAGGGATGTTGATGTATGTTGCCTTCAAGAAGTCAGAACTAGTGCTCGCTATGCAAAAATTGCGGGATACACTTATTATGACAAACCTAATATGGCTAATCCCCTCTACAAGAGGGCTTGGTATATGACAGAACTCCATACCATCTAAAGTAATTGATGTCAAGCGTGACACATGTGCTGAATATCTCGGTGTTAGATTATTTCTTGATGGCAAAACTATCATTATTATTAATGTATATAACCCGCATGACAGTGAAGAGGTACCTAAACCTCCTGACAATATGATACATAATGATACTGTGTTATTATGTGGAGATTTTAATGCTCGTCATCCTCTCCTTGGCTCTGAGGGTAGCACCATTGACAAAAACAGTAAGGTATATTATGATTATCTTCAACACACAAGTGACCCTGTACGTCTATTATGTCCCTTAAAAAAAACTCATTTTCTAGGGGGCAAATTAGATTATGTAGCCTTGTACAATCAGCATTATTTACCAAGCACTACAGAGGTTATCCCATTCTTAATCAGCGATCACTGGGCATTAAGTATAACCCTACCATTATGTAAAAGAGACCCACCCCAGCCACGTTTACGATATCATATTGCCACTAAATATGCTGACAATTCATTGAAAGGTTACCTGTTGAGCTCAGGACTTTGCTCCTATCAATCTCGATCATTTTAATGATACACTCTGTCAGCAAGTTGGCAATATCATTAATCAACTTCACCCCAAAACCCCCACCATACATAGGTCTCCCACCTCCAGAGTCAAACACGTGCACGACATCTAAAAACAAAGACCCAAGATACAAGCTTCTTAAAAAATTAATACGATCAACTGTGAGTCAGCTAAAACATTTAGGAAGCAACCCCTACTTAGCTAAAGACCTTGTTTTCTTTAGTAGAAAACTGAACGAAATAATTACTCAAAAGCGAGAAGAGAGCTTGTATGCCTGGGCAGAATCAATTGACTCTACAACTCCCATGAGTAATGTGTGGAAGGACATCAATAAGATTAAAGCTAACTCATACAATGCAACACCTCATCCTCATCCAGAAACAGTAGCTTCATCTCTTCTTAACAAATGGTGTGAGGATTCTTCTCTTGATAATCTTCCATTATCCATACGCAGGTGCTCTTCCAATTTAAAACACAAAAATGAAATTGATTATCAGTGTCAATTAACAGATGATGCTGACATACCATTTACAACTGACGAACTTCTTGCAGCAATTAAGGGAAATCCACTGCACCTGAGGACGATGGCATTACATATGACATTATCCGGCTCTTTGCTAAGGTACAGGCAAAGGGAAGAAATCCTCTTCTAGATCTCTTCAACTTAACCTATGCTACAGGCACTCTGCCTACCTCCTGGAAACAGGCAACCATCATTCCCATTCCAAAACCAGGACGCCCTGACGAATTTCGACCAATCTCACTAACATCCTGTCTCTCCAAAACCAATGAAAGAATCCTTCTCACTCGTCTTCTTTATCAGACCAAAGACCAAATTCATCCATCTATCTTTGGTTTCCAGAAAGGGAAAGGAACACAGATGTGTTTAGCACAGTACCTAAATGGAAGCAAAGCACAGTCTTCATACTTCATAGACTTCAAAGGTGCTTTTGACAGAGCTTCTCCACAAGCAATTCTCCATGAATTAACTCTATTGGGAGTTAAGGGAAAGCTACTGTTATGGATAAAGGACTATTTATCTACAAGAAAAGTTAAAGTATGGTACCAAGGTACCTTTAGTGCTTTCGGTAAACTAGAGTTAGGTACCCCACAAGGGGGGTACTGTCCCCTACACTTCTTCTTCTCCTGCCACTCTATCTGCAAACTGAACAATGAGTTGGGGAGACCTATGTAATATCATATCATATGCGGATGATATCATCATCCAAGTCTTTGATAGAGGGGAATATGTACTCAGGAGATTCAGCAAAAAGTGTGCTTCTCTTGGCCTCATAATCAACCCTATCAAAACCAAACATATATCCAGAACTCGTCAACTGCCCTATATACCAAGCTTAGGTGGACAAGTTATTGCAAGGACTTACTCCTACAGGTATCTTGGTGTTCTGGTGATTGCTCCACACCTCATGTCACGCAATTCTCGTTTCACCCAGGAAATTATTCGATATCCAAAGAACGTTGCTTGGAACGTTGAGCCATTACAATTTATATGTAACAGATACGTTGGTGCCTCCCTCAGAGTCCTGAGGTTGATGTATATTACCTTGGTTCGGTCCGTGATTGACTATGCGAGCCCGGTTCTTAGTCTGTTACCTCCAAAATGCCCTCAAACCCGCCCGAAGTTCTGCAGAACAAGGCTATGAGAATTATACTCGGTTGCCCAATGACTGCCAAAGTTCTGGTCATGAGGAAAGAATTAGATCTCCCCACAATCCAGTCGTGTTGCCCAAATTAATACCGTTCTTGGTACTAGAATCTTGCAGCTCCTACCCAAACCACAGATCTCCCAAGCTCTGGCAAATAGGATCCAGTCACAGAGTCAGGTTTGCTCATTTTCCTCGATATTCCAATCTAATGCACTCCAACTTAGAATGGAAAGCCAAAACTGCCCAGACCATCCTCAGCTTCAATGTCTGGAGCATTGATGCTCTTAATATCTCAGAAACCAAACTATCTGCACC
>BOPN01004133.1:75000-77500 GCA_017312705.2 Penaeus japonicus | reverse complement strand
TGTCTTTCATCTAGGCTGACTTTGCTGATATAGTAAGGTTACTTAAGACTACTATTTTAATTGATAGATCACATCTCCCAAATGAATCAAAATGATACGTACTCACTTGTTTCGCAATCGGGAAAACAGATCGACATGGAAAAAAACAACAAAAGAAACAAGAACTTCAAACTCATTTTATAGCGGAAAAAAAAGTAGCACAGACGTTAGAAAAAAATCTAAATTCATTATCCAACTCTGACACTTGGGTATACTTTTTTACTGTGAAAGGAAGACTTTTACTCGACTGTGCTGATGCGGCACTTTTTCTTATGTGTCTATGCAGCGTGGTTGGCTTTGTACATTTCATTTTCTTGTTGGTGTTATGTAACTAAAACTTACATAGTAACACATACAAACACAAATGTACACTCACGAGGAAGTTATTGTTATTAGATGAACTCATTAGAAAAGACAAATACGCCTGACACATACTTATCTTTATATACTGTGTCTTCTTGTGTGTATACACCTATTTGTACATACATACAAGGTGTGTGTGTGTGTGTGTGTGTGTGTGTGTATGTATATATGTATATATATATATATATATATATATATATATATATATATGGTATGTGTGTATGTGTGTGGATGTGCATGTATACAAACCAATATTCATTTGTTCTATCTCAAAAACAAACCCATGGAGTAAGAAGCTGTGTGGATAAACTAAGTAATTATAGAGCTAATTCAAAGCAGAAATCTGTGTTACAACAATGATCAGTCCATCTATTTTCCTCTCACCTCTAATTTTCCCATGGTGATCATTTATCTTCATTCACTCCCGATTGGGTTTAGATTTCACGGAAGTTTTAAGTCTTAATCACCAGACTTAATTTTCGTTTTCATGATTTCTTGTATGTACCGTTTGCCTCACTTGATTTACTGTTAGTAGGGAGTTTCATGTTTATAGTAACTAATAGCAAGAATGACAGTGATATTAATAGTGATGTTAGTGATAATACTGTTGTTAAAGCCAGTATAGATGTTGATAATGGCAAAGAAGAGGAGAGTAAAAGTGATAGTGATTATCATCAGTAACACTAATAACAATGATGAAAACATTCAGATAGACGAAACAAAATGAAAATGCAAATATTAATGCAGACAATAATAGTGATGAAAAACTTAATTACACAAATAGTTACATTAATGATAATAAGCGTAATAACAGTGATAAAAGATATACTATGCTAATAATAAGAACAATAATGATGATACTACACCGATACTATTGCTACTTCTTCCATTACGTATGACAATAAAATGGTAATTATAAAAGTAATAGTACTAATAGTATCAATACTAATACTAATAATGAGAAATTACGAAAATTATCATTATAATGATAGTATAAAAAAAGTAATAATGAATATAATAAGGATAACAATAGTGCAAATACTAATGACCATGATAATGATAATAAAAATGGTACTAATACTAATGATGATATTGATGTAATAATTATGATAGTGATAGTGCTAGTGATAGTGATAATAATAACAATAACAATGATAAGAATGATAAAGATGATAATGATAATAAGAATAATAATGGTAATGATAATGATAGTAATGATGATTCTGATAACGATGAAATGAAATGATAGTCATCATAAGAATAACGATTATGATAATAATACCTTCATTATCATTATTATTATTATCGCTCTCATCATATCATCACCATTATCATCAACTTTACTATTAATATTTCCATCAACATCATCCTTATTGCCATTGATACAGTAATGATTTGCATGATTTTAACCATTATAGTTATCATTAGCAGGGCCGATATTGGAAGAAATTATACTGATTATGTTGTAATTATTGTTTATTTTCGTCATTCTTTGAATTAGTATTATTTCATAATTCGTTATTTGGACGCATATCATCTGAGATTCATCAATCATTACGAGGACAATGTTTCTTGTTGTAAAGTTATGATACTGTTTACGTTTAGACTGACTTTTCTGATAAAGTGATAATAATGATAATAATATTTCTTTTTATAAAGTTATGATATTGCGTTTCGACTGACTTTACTAATATAGTGATAATAAGGATAATGTTTCTTTTTATAAAGTTATGATACATACTCTTTGCGTTTAGACTGACTTCGCTAATATAGTGATAATAATGTTTCTTGTTATAAAGTTATGATACTGTTTGCGTTTAGACTGACTTTTCTGATATAGCGATAATAATGATAATAATGTTTCTTTTCATAAAGTTATGATACTGTTTGCGTTTAGACTGACTTTTCTGATATAGCGATAATAATGATAATAATGTTTATTTTCATAAAGTTGCCTAATTACTGTCTTTCATCTAGGCTGGCTTTGCTGATATTAGTTGCCATTTACTATTTTTAATTGATAGATCACATCTCCCAAATGAATCAAAATGATACGTACTCACTTGTTTCGCAATCGGGAAAACAGATCGACATGGAA
>BOPN01004133.1:40000-42500 GCA_017312705.2 Penaeus japonicus | reverse complement strand
TGCTGGTGCTGGACACTCTGGCGGAGTTCCACTTCCTACAGGATCTGGACATTCTGCTGGTGCTGGACACTCTGCTGGAGCTGGACATTCTGCCGGAGCTGGACATGCTGCTGGAGCTGGACACTCTGCTGGTGCTGGGCATTCCGCTGGTGCTGGTTTCGCTGCAGCATGCAGGGAAGGTGAAGTCCTTCACGTAGATGGTACCTGCGTTACACCAGAAATTAATCAAAAGGTTTACGTCTTCGACGTACCTGCACAACCTAGGGAACCAAGTGGTCCACCACCAGTCATTCCTCCACCTCGTGTTGACCACAACATCCTCTTTGTACGTCTGCCCGAAGAAGGACCAGGACCTGAACCCATCGTTCTTCCTCCACCAAGACAAGAAAGCATTGTGTACGTCCTCAACAAGAAGACTGATGAGGGACAGCGTGTAATTGAAGTACCAGCTCATCCTCAGTCCGATCCTGAAGTGTACTTTGTCAACTATGAAGAAGGAGAAAATCCCGATCTTCCCATTGGAGTAGATCTTCAGACTGCTCTCAATGCTGCTGCTGCAGCGAGCGGTCAGGTCCTCGGTGGTGCCGGAGGATTTGGTGGAGCCGCTGGTGCTGCCGGAGGCCTTGGTGGATTTGGTGGAGCTGCAGGTGCTGCCGGAGGCCTTGGTGGATTTGGTGGAGCTGCAGGTGCTGTCGGAGGCCACGGTGGATTTGATGGAGCTGCAGGTGCTGTCGGAGGCCACGGTGGATTCGGTGGAGCCGCCGGTGCTACCGGAGGATTTGGTGGTGGATTTGCTGGAGTCGCAGGCGGTGCCGGTGGACACGTAGTAAGTGGTGGTTTCGTCATTGATGATAGCCATGAAGTTATCAGCGGTGTAGCTCAGGGCTCAGGTGTACTTGCTACATCTCCGTTAATCACGCCTACACCTTCTGGCGTGTATGGAACGCCCTAATACAAATCGCAAATGAATGAAAAAAATATATTTATACATATTTATACTACTGTAAAACACATATCTTATTGACAAAATAAAGTAGATACATATATTACATTTGTTTTAATCAGTCTTTGTTTCTGTTCACTTTCTGTAATCATGTATTATTCTCTATAGCTTATTTGTATATCATGCACGTGCCGTTTAACAGAGGAAACCCATATCAAAAGTAACATTAAAATATATCTTATCCGAAAAGAAATGAACATATTCCTCTCTTTATTGATCTATTTATCAATCTATCTTCCTATTGCTATCCATCTCTGCAACTATCTACCTATCTATCTAAATACATGTGTGTGGCATAAACTTTTTTTCTTTATGATTCAGACTTGATATTATTCACTTTAACCAACCTCAACAAATCGAACATCCTTTATAAAAACTGATGAGTATTTTAAAATGTCACACTAGTATATTTCTTTGTTTATTCTATATATGGGTGATTCAGCAAGAAAAAGTTTTTTATTTTTTCCTGTGAGTAAACCATTTTTTTCTACAGTCTCTCAATATCTATAGAAAGAAAACTAGCTCATGCTATTCTGTGTAAATACATCGAAGGAATGATAGTTTTGTCCTACGGATTAGTCCCCATAATTCCCTTTAGCACTAACTTAATAAAAGACGAAAATATATACTACAACAATAATGTTGATGCCTAGGATGATGAAAATGGTGATAATGATTATGAAGATTATGAGGCTTGTTGTTGGTATCATTATTATCATTATCATTATTATGATCATTATCATTATTATTATTATCATCATTATTATTATTATCATTATCATTATTATTATCCTTTTCATTATTATTATCATTAATATCAATCATATCATTATCAATATTGTTATTAATATCATCATCGTCACCATCACCATAATCCTTATTACCAATTTGACAATTTTCTTTGTTGTCATTATAATCTCTCACTGTTATTACTTGTTTAAATTGTTGTTTCTTTACTTTGTCATCCGCTTAATTATGGTACTATTTTTCCTAAGAATAGTAGTAGAAATATTGTTATACGTACTATGATAACTATTATCGCAAAAATGGTTATTATTATCATTATTATACAATCATCATTCTTATCATTATCATTATTGTGATTATTTTTGAAGTTATTGATTTAAATTCGTTATTAGAATCATTATGTTAATGACACTAATTATGGCAACACTGTTATTATATATTTGTTTTATTTTGATGGTAATAATGATGATGTTATGAATGATGATGGTAATGATGATGTGATGGTATTGATGACGATAATTATATTAATAATATTCTTGTTAATCCTATTACCATAATCACTGTTATCATTATTCTTGCGATCATTTTCATTGATAATGCTATTATTAATCAGTGTTGTTGTTATTACTGTTTTTATATTTCCCGTCATTATTTTCATATGACACTTTCTATATACAATACTGTTATTAGCATTACCATTCCCCTCAATACTATTATTAACACTGCTATTCGTGCTGCTAAAAGCCATAG
>BOPN01004132.1:132798-134391 GCA_017312705.2 Penaeus japonicus | reverse complement strand
TCTAGCCAAGACAAAATTCATGGCAATCTTGTGGCACCCCTAGGCGCTGTCCGTGGCACCCCAGGGTGCCGCGGCACCCAGTTTGAGAACCACTGCTCTAGGTCATTAAGCCTAGGCATTCTATACTATACTGTTATATCCTGTGACGGTAATGCTTTTTACTTCTCAGGAAACACATATACAATCCTACTATAGCTGTGTAGCCATACTTCTCCTCGCAGGGGCAGACCTAAATTTAAAAGTACACTTAACCATCTAAACTATTAATTTTTGGTAGCACAGTCCCTCCAAATGATGTGGTGAGGGCATTTGGGGGACATCAGGTTCCCTGAGTCCGTGTCACATAGTTCCTGACTTTGTTTTTTTTTTCCATTATCAGTACGGACTCCCTCATACTGACCACCATCGCTGTCCACAGAGGTTGCGAGTAGAGGGGAGAATTTGAGACCCGGAATTCCCTCCCTGAAGAAGGTCATCGTTATGTTGCCCTTCTCCACCAGTTCCGCGACCGTGGCATGCAGATCGGAACCCTCAGCACCTCTTTTCCCCGGCAACCGCGGGAAGTCTCGGCTGCTGGTGACGTCATGGCGCGGATTGGGCTGGTCTCTCACTAACTCCGCTGATGGCACACTCATCCCCGTCACATACCATCATAACGGCCAAAACAACCCCTCACCCCTCACCCTTCACCCCCTCCCCCCCTCACCCCTTCACCTCCGCCTCCGGATACATCTTTTGAGGAGATTTCGAGTACTGCAGTTAGAGAGATGCTAAACAGAGATGGTGCCTAGACGCAGCCCTGCTTTACACCATGTGCAACAGGGAAGGTCTCAGGTGAGTCGCCATCCCATCAGGGAAATTTCTTAGAGTAGAGACGAATCGATCTGGAGATCCGAACTTTGTGAATAGAATCCAGAGGCTTGAACGACTGACTTGTTAAATGCATTTGGAAAATTTATAAAGGCATAGAACCCGATTTTGTCTGAGAATGAAGATCATATTTGTAGTGCTCCGGTCATATCTAAAGCCACTGTAATTCAGGCAAGATCTCCTTTGCCGGTTTCGTCAGTCTTCTGAGCATCAATTTAGCGAAGATCTTGCATGCAATAGAGAGGAGAGAGATACCTCGATACTTACTACTACCATGTCTGTTACCCTTCCTTTTGAAGAGGGCAACAATAGGAAAACGATACAGGAGTCAAGCCAAGGAAATCTGCTTTTTAATCACTCATCCACATGTTTTCTCTTCATTGTAGGTACCAAAGCACATCATGGAATTGATAAATACGCCCGGAGGCATAATATTTTAGCATGTTGATGCAAAGTTCTTACGCTTGATATATACGTATTCATATTTGCTATACAATACTCAATTATCTATTAATATTGTGTGTCAGATATAAAGTCAAAAGAAGTGTAATAAAAAATATCACAACAATGATAGGCAAATATTGGCCTTACTGGCTGCTCGCTGAAACCGACAAAATCTCATCAAACACATACTGCTTGAGGTGATGTTCACTATACATTTCACTGCCTTTCAACTGACTCATTCTATGTAACTTTCCAAGGATTGTTCCCTCAAACAACCTT
>BOPN01004132.1:117798-125298 GCA_017312705.2 Penaeus japonicus | reverse complement strand
TAATGTTTATATACGGATCAGTATGTGTTCTTTCTTTTCATTTACTCATAATTAATGTATAGCGTGACAACCAATACTCAGTTTTTAAATCTGAAACTTGTAAGGCAGGAAGAGCAAGCCTCTCAAATATACTTCTATGTTCCATCTAAATCTCCAAAGATAATCAATTTGCCATTTAATCATTAATTTGCTTCATTATTTTTTTTTCTCAGAGAAAAAAAAAATGTAATTGGGAATGGTTACCATAAAAGAAAAAAATACACTGAATGTTTATTCACTCACAATGAGCACATCATAAATATCTATGATGTCTAACAATCACCTCCAACATTCAGCAAAACATACAATGATGACAAGAGTAACAAAGTCGCCTCATTCAGCTTTCAATTTTTGTCTTCTGGCGACTCCAAATAAACTTGTATTTTCCCCAAGATCTCTTTAACGAGTACTCACTGGGATCCGATCATAGGGCTTCAGCTTTATACCCTTATATCAATAATAAGCACTTAAGTTTCTAGAAACAGTAATTAAGAAAGACAAAAAAAAAAAAAAAAATAAAAAGACAAAAAAAAAAAGGCCATTGCACATGACCTGGTGAGTATGGATCAGACAGATGCACTATCTTCAAAACTTACATTACAAAAGTCAACCCAGAGGATCATCTTAGAGCCCCTCTAGTATACAAGAAACCTTAGAGACGAGACAGGAGGCATCTTAAACACCGTAAACAAATATTACAAGTGATTGACACAGTGGAGAGAGGACCCTGTCATTTGAGAGTAATGAAGCACATTAAAAAAGTTGGCTCTTCTCTCACGTACACGCTGTATAATAACCTTCACACATACACCGGGGGCTATTGTCATCACCTACAAAACAAATTAAACGCCTCCTACATCTATGAACGATAAAAAAAAGAAAAAAAAAAAAATCATGGTTTCATTCACAGGCATTGGCTAGTGTAGCCTTGGGGACTATGAAATGCAGCAGCATTTGGTGGGCTTGTTTTCTGTTTCAGCTGGGCTGTCAGCCTGCTGCTTGCTGGCTGATATCATGCGGGTCAAGTCATAGAAAGCCTGAAAGAGTAATGGTGTACTTTAGTTTGAGGAATTGCTAATCAGAAACATCTTTTTTCTTATTTTCCTGTCATGGAACAATCAGCTTTATTATGTTTGGCTGTGAGTATACTATACCTACAAAAGAATAAACAACATGAACATTACAGACAATATCTGAGTAGTATTACTTTGAGAACGAACCAGTTTACATTACAAATACAACCTAGTTAATTAATACAATGAAAAACAAATAATCAATATAACAAAAAAGGGAAACAAACAGTAAGATGATTGCTGACAAAAAGTCTGCAAAGACAGAAAAACTCTTTAGGGGAGAAATGCAGTCAAGAAAACACAAAAAGCATAGAGGCCAAGGTCAAAAACACAGCATGCAATTTAGTTCTATTAATGCAACTCAAGCACTCATGCCCATATTGCAAGGGTAAGATCAGGGGTCCAAAAAGGATGACCAGACCCAACCACAGCAGCTAAATAAGACAAAGGGTAATCTATATGTTTGCATGTTATATCCATTAATGATAAAACCAAGATTAGTCAATGCAAAGATGAACTGTTGTCACTAAGATGTCCCTTCTTGCAGGCCATCGACAAGGTGAAAGGAAAGAGTAATAGAGAAAGAAACTATTCAAAAGATTAGGAGATAAATCAAATATGAAAAGACAAAAAAAGCAGAAATAAATGGTGAAACGAGATGCATTACTTAAAATTAATGTTGTATGCATGCACGAATCTCAATCAGATCTTATACTAGAGTCTTAGGTCTACAATCTTTTGTTCCAATTACTCTCTAGTTTTAAATAATACTGAATCAATAGAGATCTGTACATTGAATACCTATGTCTAATCAACTGATGAAAATTTGTGAAAAATCAAAATTTTATTTTGCTTACTTAATTTTACTTTGAGATTGTTTCATTACCTACTTCTTCAAGTCAAAAGTTGTCTGTTCTAATGGCAAACTTTCATTAAATATCTAAAGTCTTGTAATGTCTAATAAGATCACTGAAGTGAATTCTAGTCATTAACACTGAAAATGTCTTTGCACTCATGCATTTCTTATCATGTCCAACATCCAATGAGTTATTAAAAACAAATAGATTTCTAGCAACATCCTTTTTTTCTACTTCTGCATTATCCAAGTACAGTACTTCATTTAAACACAACATTCCTTAAACCTACACTCGTATTCTGAGACACACATCCATTGCTCCTTTCTTACGTTTATTCATACACACTTATTTCATGGAGCACTACGAATTGCACCCAACACAAAATAAACACACACTATCCAAATCACATCAACAGAGCTTTTCCCGGTAATCATGGCATGTGGCACTGCACAGAAAAAACACACCACACAAACAAGCTACATGGATTCAGATTACTGGAGAGGTAGGGGGGATGGGCGCAAACACATCTTTTACGCTAGGAAGAACATGTGACACTAATCAAAAGACAAACAAACAAAAACAAAACAAAAAGCAGAAATGTAACCCTGGCCTGCAGCAAGTTAGACATGGCCATGTCCTGCTGGGTTGACGGAATAAGCGTGTTCTCTGACGATCATGATCCAAGAACACCTCCCTCCCCACTCTCTAAAAAGTACGTACTGGAGTGCAAATGTGTGAAATACAAACACAGGATAATGAGCAGCCCATGAATGAATATAACACATCTCAAACAACAAGGACTCCAGGACATGACACACGTCTGTGGACACACTAAGGCAAACCACATGGTTGCTTGAGGCTAAAGAGGCTGGGGAGGACACAAGACCAGGGGCAGGGAGCTTAAGGACGGGGACATGGGACACAAGGGCAGTAACAGGACATTTCATGGAGCCTAAAAGGAAAGGGAGTCACAAGGCAAGAAACATAAATCGCAAATACAGAGAACGCTGGGGGAGAGGGAGGAAAAAAGGGATTAAAAATATAGCTGCATAACAAGGAGTGGGGAAAGGGAGGGGAGGGGAGGGGAGGGGAGGAGGAAGAGGAAGGGAAAAGGAAAGTAAAGGAATGGGGGGAGGAGGAGGAGGAGGAGGAGGAGGGAGGAGGAGGAGTAGGAGGGAGGAGGAGGGAGGAGGGGAGGAGGAGGAGGGAGGAGGAGAGGAGGAGGAGGAGGAGGGGGAGGAGGAGGAGGAGGAGGAGGAGGAGGAGGAGGAGGAGAAGGAGGAGGAGGAGGAGGAGGAGAAGGAGGAGGACAGAGAGAAAGGAGGAGGGAGAGGAGGGGGGGAGGGGGAGGAGGAGGAGGAGGAGGAGAAGAAGGAGGGGGGGGAGGAGGGGGAGAGGGAGAGGGAGGAGGGTGAGGAGGAGGAGGAGGAGGAGAGGGAAGAGAGTGAGATGGGGGGAGGAGGTGGAGGAAGAAAGTGAGATAGAGATAGGAGGAGGAAGAAAGTGAGATAGGAGGAGGAGGAGAAGGAGGAGAGGGAAGAAAGTGAGAAGGAGGAAGAAAGTGAGATAGGAGGAGGAGGAGGAGGAGGAGGAGGAGGAGGAGGAGAACGTGGAGGAGGAGGAGGAGGAGGAAAACGTGGAGGAGGAGGAGGAGGAGGAGGAGGAGGAAAAGGAGGAGAGGGAAGAAATTGAAATGGAGGGAGGAGGAGGAAAAAAGTGAGATAGGAGGAGGAGGAGGAGGAGGAGGAGGAGGAGGAGGAGGAGGAGGAAAACATGGAAGAGGAGAGAGAGGAGGAGGAGAAGAAGGAAAAATGGAAGAGGAGAGAGAGGAGGAAGAGAAGAAGGAAAACATGGAAGGTGGAGGTGGAGAATGCAAGAGGGAAACAGTAAAAAAAGATGCAGAAATCTAAATATAAGACTAAGGTGGCAATCTTAAAACTGGACGGGAGTAGGAGACTTAAATTGATTGAGGGGTTGGGTGGAGGTGGGGGGGAGGTGGGTGGAGGTGGGGGGGAGGTGAAGAAGGGTGAAGGGAGGAGAAAAGGAGGGAGGCACAGATGAGGATGATGGGAGACTGGGGCAGAGTAGAGGTGTGGGCCAAGGGGTGAAAGGGGGGGGAGGGGGGGTTGGCAAGGTATCTGCTGACCTAAAGAATGCAGCACTTGTGTTTTTTCCTCTTGCCGGGATCTTTGCCTTTTCCATTGGTGTTCTTATTGTCTTCTAATTTGCAAGCACGAATCTCTCGCATCAAATCAAAGAATACCTGTAGGGTGTGGGAGATGGGCCATTAGACGAGACACTATTCACACAATAAAGGTCACTGACAAACACACGTCCCAAGCTCACTAAACTAGACTTTGTGGTGAGTGACATCTGCTGCTGGACCTCAATGTTAGTCAAAAATCAATCGGAGTGAGTCTCGGGAGGCAGGCACGTTTCCCGATATGTGTTGTAAAAAAAATGAAATGTCCGGAAATGAACTGGGGGGAAATCACACTAAAAAATCATTTGACACAAACCCGTTTGTTTTTTTTGTTCTTTCTTTCTTCCCTTTTTTTTTTTCTTTTTTTTGGAGGGGGGGGGGCATGTATACCAAACAAGAGATAATGTAAGTATTGAAAAAAAAAGAAAGGGAAGTGGTATGTAAAGGGACACAGAGTGATGACAAACAATACAAGAAGAAAAAAAAGAAAATTTACATGCTAATAAGTAACCACACATGAACACTTGTAGGTCTGAGGATCCTTGAATAATCCCTCTACTTTAATCAGTCTGTTTCTATCATGTATGAGATAATAATGCTTGTAAATGATAACATTGAAAAAGACAACAACACTATAATAATGTAAACAAAGAAACAACCCTTATCATGAGACTAAACCACATTAATTCTTTATTCCCCTGAGATATAAACAACTTAATGGAAAATAGAGATATGCCTTTGGAGCCTTCATCTGCAACCTAATTTCAGCTCCAAATTACTATCAATGCAAATCATGATCCCCATAAATTGACTAAACTATGTTGATTAAAGAGAAACACAGTTTAACCCTTATAATAAATCCTATTCTGCATAACTTTTGAAGAGATTAGTGTCTGGACATCCATACTACCCTCTTAAATGGAAAGAGTAAATGACAACTTGACTGCCGACATCCATCCCTCTGCAGACGTGTGGAGCAAAATTAACAAGACAAGCTAAAAACAAGGTCAAAGAAGCAAGGTTGAAAATGAGGTCTTCACAAACCAAAATATAACAGTCTTTAACTTGACATAATCATAAACATCACTATGTAATCACCCTTACAGCCAACTACAAGCTGGTAATGATGAGATGAACATAAAAGCTATGTACACCACCAAATCATAAATAATATTCTAAATTAAGCATTCAATAATTCTTAATTACATGGGTAATGTACTACCCACAGCGGATTGGGGATTTTCTTTTTCTATCACTCAAGTCAAAAGGGACACTTTTATTCTGTACTTTACTTATTTTGGCAATGATCACTTACAACCCTAGCGTCCAGACCATTTCATCTCGTTCTATAGGCTATCTTTCCCCTCCATATTCAGTTCACTTGTATGAAGCTACATTGAAAGCAAATTCAACGAGCATAACAGAAGCAATACAGACACTATTGAACCAGCTTAAGAATGCAAGCAGATCTATTGGGTTTAAATATGCCTCAGAATTCTTGCCCTATTCAAATGATCTATCGCATTATAAAAGAAAAAAAGAAAAAAATTGTAAAAAAAACAAAAAAAAGACGGGAATAAGATGAGAAGAGATAAGGATTTATTCTTCACTCGTTAAAAAAGGGGGATGGGGGCATTCAAGTTAAAAACAAAACAAAACAAAGAAAATGCTGTTTATATCATCTTCTCCTTAAAGTAACCAAGCTCAGCAAGTGTAATCTTTCTCCGTCTCTCTCCTGCCAGCACCAACCTCCTCCTCTTTCCTCACCTTATCGACGTTGGCGCGCGTCTTGGCCGAGGTTTCAACGTATGGCACCCCCCACTGGCTGGCACGGTTCTTGGCATCCTCTTCTCTCACTTTCCGGCGCTCGTTCAGGTCAGCCTTGTTGCCCACAAGCAGGAATGGGATGTGGTCGTCGTTCTTCACGCGCAGGATCTGCTCCCTGAAAGGATAATGGAGAAGGAGGGGAAATGAAAATGGTGCTTTTGTAAACAGAATAATTTTATCCATGAGAATATCACTAACCCCTAGAAATGACATTAAAGTATATCAAAACCAAAATACAATAGCAATTCTACTAACAATGAAAAAAAAGAGACAACTAAAAAAAAACAAGTGCCTTCCCCACCCCTCAACCCCCGCCCATCTCATCACCCCGAGCACCTCAATCCACATTTTCCTCTGAGCACCTGTATGAGGTCGTTGAAAATGAGCAATTGCCACTTACCTGAAGAGCTCGGTGGCCTGGAAGGAGTCGTCCTCTGTGATGGAGAACACGCACAGGAAACCTTCGCCCGACCTGTCCGTTGAGGAATCACATTAGGTAATCTATGTGAACCAAATTTTTGATAATATTCAATAATGCCAAAAAAAGATTACTTGCATGTATGATTAATTGAAAGGACTGTCAATATAATGGATTATCAGCTGGAATAATGTCACAGTATCAGTACAACAAAGGCCCATATAATAAATATCACACACTCCAAAACCATAAGTAAAAAAAAATCATAACCTCATCAAAAGCAAAACAACAGCAACAAAAACACATGCTCCTCTTTGCCATAGAAACTCTCTCTCCCTTTGCACTCTCCCCCTCACTCTCCTTTTCCTCTCCCTCCCCTTCCCCTATTCCCCTCTCCTTCCCCTACCCCTTAGGAGGAGGAGGAGGAGGAGGAGGAGGAGGAGGGAGAGGAAGAGGGAGGAGGGGGAGGAGGAGGGGGAGGAAGAGGGAGGAGGAGGGAGGAAGAGGGGGGAGGAAAGGGAGGGAGGGAGAGAAGAAGGGAGGAAGGAAAGAAGGGAGGAAGAGGGAGGAGGTGGGGGAGGAAGAGGGAGGAGGAGGGGGAGGAAGAGGGAGGAGGAGGGGGAGGAAGAGGGAGGAGGAGGGGGAGGAGGAGGGGGAGGAAGAGGGAGGAGGGGGAGGAAGAGGGGGGAGGAAGAGGGAGGAGGTGGGGGAGGAAGAGGGAGGAGGAGGGGGAGGAAGAGGGAGGAGGAGGGGGAGGAGGAGGGGGAGGAAGAGGGGGGAGGAGGAGGGAGAGGGGGAGGATCAGAAGCAGGTTTACAGTCTCACCCAATTCCCTCACTCCCTCTCCCCTTCCCCCTATCCTCTCTCCCTATACTTACCCTCCTTTCCCCTACCCCCTATCCTAGCCCCCCTACCTTACCCCTTGCCATACCTCCTATCCTCACTCTCCCCTCCCTACCCACCCTCACCCTCACCCCCTCCCCACCTCATCTCCGCCTCACCCCTCACCCCATTCTACCCCTCCCCCTCACCCCATTCTACCCCTCCCCCTCACCCCATTCTACCCCTCCCCCTCACCCCATT
>BOPN01004132.1:99895-107395 GCA_017312705.2 Penaeus japonicus | reverse complement strand
GCTTAATGTGTCCTTGGTTACATCGTTATTAAACTAAGTAGTTGTTAAATTCTTGAGATTTTGAACGGTACGTGCGATACAAAAATAATAATTTTGTGAGTCAAAATTGATCCCAATTAATTATTTTATAATTCTTAAGTGGACACCCTGTCGTACTCCAAACTGATAGTCTTATCAAAAGTTATCTCCGCAGTACATTTGTGGAGACGCAACACTATCCCACTTAAACAAAGAATATGTTTCAAGTAAGATATGGGAACACTGATAAGAATATTGAAAATATTGACACTTATCCGACATATCTGCCTCAATTTCCACGAACCCTCATAATGCTCCTTTAATTAAGCAGATAGCGGTATATAAAAGGACAGTTGAACAAGCAGAATTCTTCATCTATTTTTTCTTCGGAGGAATTTTTACCAAGTACTAGGGTAGAATAACTTTTATCAACCTTTTCGTATCTATATTCCTTACTTTGTTTCAAGCTATAAAAGATCCCCCGCTCTCATAGATAAGACCTTGAAACTGTTGGTCGAACAAGCCTCTTCCTTCAAGGCCATTAGCCTGTGGTGATCAAGACAACCTTTATTCCATCACCTGTCACTTTATATGATACTATGAATTTCATGCAGGCGTTTTTTCAGTGGCCTCCGTTGACAAAGCGGTTTATTTCGTGAATAACATTGTTTATTTGTCTAGACTGAATCCGTAAGCCATCCTAGTCATCAAATCAATTTAAAATAGATCAAGGCAATGAAATCGCTTATTACTTTACAGGTATCACTTTGAAGAAATTTCTTCGTTCCAAAATATTTCATTGGTTTTGTTGTAGCTTATTAGTTCTAAAAGCAACAGAGATGCCAGTTTTATTCTCATGCGCTCCGTGCCACTCATATTAACGTGAGAGGCGATGCGTTGTGTATAATTCCCTCACACTTTTTTCAATAATTTCTTTAATAGGTTCACTATATTTACCAATATAATTTACCAGAGGGAAGCACATTATTTCTTAACAGTTTTATCAGGTGGGGAGCATCAGCAAGGGATAAGTATTTCTCTCCGAAGATCAGTCGGATGTAATAAATGTAATTTCCCAATGTCTAAACCAAACTCTTTCCCACAATTGCAACAACCAGAAAGCTTCTAATTTCTACCTCTTGTCACATTCTCATCAAAATCATAGTATATAAGTTGTTTCCAAGGACTGATTAATCCTCTAACCAACACAGCTTGCAATTTACTCTCTGGTCCATACAAAGTGTCGTTTCCTTTATTTGAGAGTTCCTTTGCAATACTGCATTCATCAAACGAAAGGGTGAAAGCATTCTATAAACAGTAATTTTCACTTTCATTTTCCTGCTAGTATTTTTTTTGCTTTTGGGCTAAAACTATGGGCAATGTTAATTCATGTCCTGGCACCATTTCTTTACTGTATTTCCTCTTACTGTTGACTCCACCCAAGAAGAGGAAGACAGAACACACCTCACATTGGTTGTTAATTTTTGCTGTGTCACCTTTTCATCTATAGCTGCTGTCCCTTCTGGCAACTTTTGTTGGAATGCACCCCATTCCCTTGGCCTTACTTTATAACATTGTAATTCATGGATGGGATCATCTAGTTCAGCTTCATTTCGGCGGGGGACACTAGAAGTCGAATCCTTGGGTGAAGTCCTCATGCCGCAGAAGACCCAGGGGAGTTGAGCTTCCTAGTCAGGTCTGGCGCAGCGGGACATCAGGGCTGCCTTCAACGTTCGATAGATGCGCTCAACCATCCCGTTGGCTGGGAGATGAAGACAGGGCCCTGATCGAAGGTGATGTCATCTGGAACAACGAAGCGGCCGATCCTACTATATAGGGCCTGGGCACAATCCTGAGCTGTGGCTTGTCTCACGGGGATTGCTTCAGCCCAGCATGTGGAGCGTTTGGTGCCAGTGAGCAGGTAGGTGGTAGGGGGCCGACAGTGTTAACATGGAGGTGGCTGAACCGGCACTTGGGCTGTGGAAATTCTCTTATTCCAGATTTGGTGGTGGCTGGTTTTATTGGTCTGGCAGGCTGTACAGCATCGGGCCCAGTGGCGAACGTCTCTCTTCATACCATGCCAAATGAACTTTTGTTGCAAGCTTGGTGGTAGAGCGTCTGGATGGATGCAAGAGACCATGGATGAGGTTGAATACCTTGCGGTGAAACTGCTTGGGGGCGGTCGGTGCATACGTCGCAGACAGCAGCCATCTTAGGTGCACAGTGTTGATTTCAATTTAATAGAGAGCGTCGGCAGCTGGATTTTTCTTTCCTGGCATGGAGTAATTGAATTCGACAACGCTGGAGAGGTGGCGTTATTGGCTGGCAAACCAGGCATCACCAGCCTTGGTGAAAGCGTGAACCAGGGGCAGATGGCCTGTTCGAATGAAGTTGGCACCTTCAAGCAGAAATATGAAGTGGCGAACAGCGAAGCAGACAGCGAGTAATTCATGGTTGAAAGTGCTATATTTCAACTGCTGGAGATGTCAAGTGGGAAGGGTTTGCCGTTAATGGATTGATCGAAGACTACCCCAACTGCGACATTGTTGGTATCTGTGGTGAGAGTGAAAGGGATGCGATGGCACCCTTACTGGCGTCGAATGCTTGTTGCTGGTCAGTGCCCCATTCCAGGTGCCTTGGCTTCTTGGCAAGGCTGTTGTAGAGGGGTCCAATTGTGTTGGCGATGCTGGGTAGTGAAGCAGTGGTAGTAGTTGACTATACCAACGATGGGCGTCGGGAAGTTCTTAATTGCCACCACTTGGAGGGAAGGGTGCGAGTGCCGGCGGTGGAGATGTGACAGGTGGAGGTGCCGAAAAGACATTTATCGTAACGGACGACCTGTCAGTTGTGCCAGAGGAGTCACAGTTCATTCTGGATGTGCTCAAGGTGTTTGGTGGCATTGCTGGAGAAGATGAGGATGTCTACATTACAGGCATGGTAGGGGAAGTTGCTGAGGATGCCGTCCATTAGCCGCTGAAATGTTGTGGAGGCCGAAGGTGTATGCCATGAAGGGCATCATGATTGGACGTCTTCCGGGTGCATAGGAACTTGGAAGTAACTTTTCCATGTTTGGAAGAGGGTAGTGGTCAGGTTCGGTGATGAGGTTCAGGCGTCGGTAGTCACCACAAGGTTTCCAGGTCCCATCAGGTTTCTTGACGAGGTGCAAAGGCAATGTCTAGGGGCTTGAGGCTTTCTGGCAGAGATCCATGCGCTCAGTTTCAGCAAGGGCTTCCTTGGCTGTTTGAAACTTCTCAAGTGATGTAGATCAGACTTTGGGAAACTTTTAGTAGAGAAAACCTTGGCGGTTGTTCGTCTCACGAGGCAGTGGTTGATGCAGCCTAGGGAAGGGTGAGAGCTGAGGGGGTCGCCTGGAAAGTGGTCATGTCATGGACCTTTCGGTTAGCAACATCGATGAGGAGACCGCAATGATTGAGGAGGTCTTCCCTGAGGATGATAAAGTCCCACGAGAAGCAGCAGTTGACTGCTTGAATGGGTATGGTGCGGATGTTGTAGGAAGGAATCTCGCTACCGTTGGCGGCGATGATCTTCATACTGGCTCCTGTCGGTCAACATTGCAGCAAAGATAGAGCTGAAGGCGTGTGAACGTCTGGGGGGGGGGGGGGCACTGTTGTGACAGGCGGCGGCCCTTTCACGTGTTTTACGGCCATGTAACTGATGCAGTTATGTGCATCATCAGATCAGCGGTGGCAGGTGATGGTTCTTGAATCGAAGCTACTCTTTTCCATTGTATAGGATATGGAGTAGTGACTTGGCAGGTCTCGGCCACGTTGAGAAGTTCGTCGGCATTTTTTATTAGAACGTTCATGGTGATGGTGATGGAAAATGGTGTTGCAACCACAGCTGGCGCAGATCTAACCTCTGTGGTTCATTGGTTGTGGAGTCGTGACCTGGAAGCCTAGCGACAGCTTGCCTTTCGGTCTAGGCTGAGCACGAGTGCTGTTAAACGTAGTTGGTAATTAATACTATCGATTTATTCAACTTTCAATGGGACATGTTTGTAAAAAGGTGTCGTACCAGCAGAAAAACTACCTCACTCATTCACTCGCGAGCACACAGAAACACACACACACACAAGTAAGCATAAAAGACAACTGCTTTCCAAAGAGATTACTATGTGTGAATAAGGAGAGGACACCTAGCTAAAAATGTACTATATCAGTTTCATAATATTTTGTTGAATATTTTATCATCAAATGAAAACGGGCATAAAATTAGTTCCATAAGTTGAAATGAAATATTGTCTACGTTGCTATGCCATTGCAACAAGCAGATAAGTAGCTAAATCATCTCAACAGACAAGAAGAGCTGGAGTGAAAAATCTTTTTGTACATTTTCGGATCCCATTTGTTCCTACTTGAGAACTGTCAAGTTTATGCAAGTGCATATGTGTAGTATTGAGAAACTGGTCATTTGTTTGTGGACGCCGTCTGACTCGCAAGCCCACAGCCACAAATCACAATCCTTTCCGTCTTTCAAATCGTTCTTGTATTTTTTATTTCATGGTTTGAGGAAAATTGCGTTAGACGACTATTCAAGCGCTAACAGTATCCTGGCATGAAATGCGTCACCTGTAAATTTGCTATTCTACCAAAATGTTTGACAATGAAGAATTCTAGTCAACACAAAATTATTTCCCTTCTCTTTTGCTTGCTTATACTTAATTTTATTTCCCATTTCATCTGAAAAAGAGAAAGAGAGAGAGAACTAAAGGAAATAAAGGTTGAAGATAACTACCTTGCCCATTCAAAGTTACAACAGACTAATTTTCAGGGTTCCTTAAAGAACTTAATATACCATTACTTTTCTATAATTTTCCATGATAAAATCTTGATTTACTTTTTTGGATTAGCAAGAAACACTGTAGTAGTTGAGATGTTCTCTCAGCCGTCTGGTTAGTCCACCGGTAACGTGTCGGCCTCACACACTAGTGGTCGGCAGATTAAACCCCGTCCAAGCTCGTGAGTTTCCACTGTCGCCTGGTAGTCACCGCCGTGTCTGGGAAATGCGGTGGATAAGCTCAGCTCAGGTCGAGTCAACGCTCGTTGGTACACTCTCTTATATGCATTGAGGCAGGCTCTCCCCAGGTCATATAAGACCGGTGAAGCATCTGCTCCGCAAAACTAGCTTATCTTTATCCTTATCCGTATCCGTATCCTTATCTCGCTCTCTCTCTCTCTCTCTCTCTCTCTCTCTCTCTCTCTCTCTCTCTCTCTCTCTCTCTAGCGAAGGAGGCAGCTAAAAAAATGTGAGGTGGACATACAAAGTGCTCGGACTCTTAAGCAGACAAGGAGCAATATCAAGAGGATGCAGTTAGACTATGATGAGATTAAGAAAGGCGAATTGATTGAAACGAGCGAAACCTTGCAACACTATATGCATCTAGCGATGAACACAGACTTCGCTTATGGGAGGGGCAAGAGCAAGTGGAAAGACTCTGTGCACATGAGAATTAGGTTAGGGTATAAATACTACTGGGAGTTAGGTGTCCCGACAGGTGAACAGGAAAAAGAATGCAGGGTGTGTAGGTCACCAAGGTCACACACCTTAGTACACTATATCTTACAGTGTCCCATGCTTCAGATTTACAGAAACTCAGAGATAGCTGGACTCCCCGAACAAGCTGTATGGATGCTTAGAAATGGCCAGGTAATACAAATTTTAAAGAAGTACAAACACTTCGCATCGACCACATAATTGTAGTTGACAACAGTGTATACCCGATTGTGACTTCCCTTCTGCCGAGACTACGATTTTATTGAGATGTGAATGAATATCATTTATGATACATCATCCTGTTAAATACAAACAGACTTCTTGACTTTCTGATAAATTCTTTCCTCCGGAAGCATACATATATATTATTAACATATATGTGCGCCACATATTTCAAGTATGTAATCATGTGACCTTAGGAGAGGACCTTGCATGCTGAGGGTGATAATCCATACTGTTATATCGTTCTCCTGATATGTAAACATTTAATTGTGTATGCTTGTGATTGACCCGTCTTTTGCTCTGTATATATTTCAACATGTTGACATAGCTGTAAGGTTTTGTAAAATATATGTGAGCCCAAAGAGGGACTAAGATTGGGGTGAGGATAACCTATGTTACCTCATCCTTTTGAGATGTACGTAATCACTTGTCTCAATAAACTCGTCAAAGTCAAAAAGTCTCTCTCTCTCTCTCTCTCTCTCTCTCTCTCTCTCTCTCTCTCTCTCTCTCTCTCTCTCTCTCTCTCTCTCTATATATATATATATATATATATATATATATATACATATATATATACATATATATATATATATGTATATATATATATATATATATATATATATATATATATATCGATATATATATATATGTATTTTTTTTTTTTTTTTTTTTTTTTGTGTGTGTGTGTGTGTGTGTGTGTGTGTGTGTGTGTGTGTGTGTGTGTGTGTGTGTGTGTGTGTGTGTGTGTGTGTGTGTGTGTGTGTGTGTGTGCGGGCATGCGTGCGTGTGTTTTTGCGTGGATAATCACATGTGCATATATGGCTGAAGACAGAAAGATTGATATAAATATTTATGTACTCCAAGTGGCAATATTGTTTATAATACTGCTTCGTTATATAGCTGTTGGAACTCAGAAAAAAATGTTAAATGCAACATCATGCTGTTGGTATGCATGTTCACTGTAATCTACTCATGCTGGGTAACACAGTACAGAACGGATGACAGTTTATCTCATTACATTTCCTTTTTAGAAATACAAATGTTAAGCATTAATCAAATCAAAAGTCAGGGGATACATCTTGTTGGGGTTCTTTCAATCTGTTGATTTTGTCTTTTGATGATCAACTCATAATAATGGTTAAAATTATGTATTCACTCTCGAATACAAAGACAAGGGGTACCTTAAACCCATTGCGTACGGGTGTCATGACATGCACGACGTAGGAGCTTTAGCCTGACAACAGGCGTCATGACGTACATGATGTTCAGGGATTTTGTATCACTGTTATTTTATTGGGCTATGAGCAATGAGTGAGTGATGATGACAATTGCAGTCATACTTTAATTGTCGTAATATTAAGCACACGCACACACACACGCACACGCACACGCAAAAGGGGTTTTACCTAATATTCAAAACCTAGATGGCACCACTTTCTTTTAGCACCAGCACCACAGAGCCTTGAATGACACCCATCCACGGTATCTAGCAAGCACTATCTTTTTTGAGTGATGGCACACAGCAAGTTACCGACCTCTTGCTCTGAAAGATGTGCAGGTAGAACGAGAAGAGGAAGGTGACTCAAACCATGCCTAATGTCAGCAATGTGCCCTTGTGCCAGTAGTGATGCTTTTTACTGTAGCACTCAGTCATAAGCACAGGTTTCCTTCCTCTTCTCTATCTCTTCATGTTACCTTCATTGTTTGAATACTCATGAGAGTACGCAAATACGAAAAAATTAAATT
>BOPN01004132.1:82500-97295 GCA_017312705.2 Penaeus japonicus | reverse complement strand
GATATGTGTATTATTATATGTACATATATATATATATATATATATATATATATATATATATATATATATATATATATATATATATATATATTTATATATATATACATATACATATACATATACATATACATATACATATACATATATATATTTATATTTATAAGATTAACTAGAATGTTTTCAAAAAGTGATCATTGTGAAGCACTTTCCTTCCATCTTACCTCCGTAGATAAGGTTTATCCTCCATTGTCCAGAATGTGACAGCTTTTCCCTGATGTTGAGCTCTGCCAGTCCTTCCTACTCTATGAATGTAACTGATTGCTGATGGTGGGAAGTCATAGTTGATGACAAGGTTCACCCCCTTGAAGTCTATACCACGGGCCATGAGTTCTGTACATATTAGAACCCAAATTTTTCTTTCTCTGAATGCCCGGACAACATTATCACGCTGAAATGTAACAACAGTGTAAGGTAATTGATTCTTGAAACTTCTTGAAAAGGAGTATTCATAAAAATAAAATTTTTGATTGAGTTGTCATATTTGAATATCATGAAGAAAAAAACAAATAGAAGTTATCCTCTTGAATGCAATAAATTCTAAAAACTAAGCAAGAGATCAACAAAAAAGGTGACAAATATAATATCTCAAAGTACCTATCAGTTGAACAAATGCTCACCTGCAGCTGTGTTCGATCTGCATGAATGGCATCCACCATTATATTGTCGTAAATCAGCTCCTTAAACAGTTCTTTAGCTCGCTCTTTAGTCTGCACAAATACTAGCACTGGAGGTTCATATCCCTAAAAGTTGGTAAAAGAACATCATAAATTTCGGTATAAAATATGGCAAATTATTCATATAGATTTTTAATTCTTTGAGTCCCAAAATTTAGGAAAAAAATCACAAGCTGTCATGCTTCCACTGACTTCGGACAGCCGAACCATCTCAGGGTCATGAAGTAGATTTGTATATCTCTCATCTAAAGAAAAAAAATGTGAAGTATGATGAAATTTAACCCATAGTGCTGCAAAAATGAAATATTAATCACCTTTCGAAATATTTCACGCAGTGCCAGAACTTTTCCCGTTTCATTTCCACAAAACACAAGCTCTTGCTTCACATCTTCACATGCTGTATTCCTGAAATATGGTATGGGCAAAAAATTATAAGTCAAGTTATTTCCAAGTTTTTATACTCTGGTTATGACTGAATTTAATTTGTGATGTATCTGCTACATTATTAATCTTTCATACAAAGGGCTAGCAACAACATTACTCACCTAATGCCTACTGTAACCATGGCAACATTATTGAGATTCAATTTACACCAATGTTGAACCTCATGAGCAAATGTAGCCGAAAATAGCGCACGTCTGATATTGGGCCCAGTGCATGCACGATAAACAGCAGCTAACTGATCCCTGAATCCTCGTGCTCCACCTTCAAAGAGGCGGTCGCTCTCATCAACAACCAACCACTCCACACTAGAAGAGAGAGAGTTGAATAAGGGATTAGCTGATACAATATTAAGTTTTAGCATTATAACACTTATAAATTACACAAATCAGATGCAATGACTATTCTTAACTGTTGTTAAGATTTTAAGGGCAGAAAACAAATTTTTGGTTTCAATTATTTTGGTAAAAAATAAGCAATAGTATCACCTTACAACTATCAAATGTTATCAATTCAGAAGGAGATAGATAGATAGATAGATAAATAGATAGATAGATAGATAAATAGATAGATAAAAAAAAAAATAAAAGTTTATAATCTTGACAGATAATGCAAACACAATATCTGTCAAAACAAAAAGTGAAAACTTAATATGCAAATGATTATATTTTTTTTCATATGTCCTCTCATCAATATTTAGGAAGGTGAATGGGATAGGGGTGCCTCAGCAGCATACTCAAGCTCAGAATGATTGCTCCTCTTCACACAACACAACCTTCTGCCTGCAATCATACTGATCATCAACAAGTTGATGCCATGAGTGTTTTTGACTACATGTAAGGTGTGTAAGGAGCTGTTTTACCAAAGGCATTAGGAGTGAAAAGGTGGTGGAGTGTATTTTGCTGTAAATAATTTTTCCTTTGCTATAATGAAGAAAATGCTTGACTAAACTTCTTACTTCTTCTTCCATACATTTGTGATAGTGATGTTACACTGAATGCACAATGTATATTTCTATTTCATGGGGACTAAAATATAAACCACAAGAATTACAAGAATTTGTCTAAACAGTGTCATAGCCATACCAAGCACATGCTATAAGTCTCACAACATAATGAAACACAAAAAATTGGAGAAGATTTTCAGAAATCATTATAAAGTAATCACCTTGCATTGAAAAAGTACAAACCATTTATGCTAAGCATAATCCTACAACACTTACTTGGATAGGTCAATTGGTGGAGTGTCATCCTCTTGCAAGAGAAATACAAGACGATTTGGAGTTGTCACCAATACATCTGAAATCACATTACATTATTCATGTAGTTAACATATCCCAAACCATGCAGAATTTTTTTCTATAATGTAAAAAAAACTCTTGAGACACTGCTAGCTTAAGTCACATAAGCACTTATTTAACTCATTGGTGCTGGATGGCATCCATACATGCCATGAGACAAAAAAGCCCAGATGCTGGGTGGCATCTATACATGCCATACCTCTAGTGAGCCTAAATGCAGGGTAACATGTACACATATGATGATATCAAATATTAGACTGTTATGCTAGTCATTTATGACAAATTATGTCTCATTAGGATAGTCAGTGTATCTCTCAGAATGTTTCCCTTTCTATGTAATACCAACATCATGAGAATAGTATAGCATAAAGATCTCTTTAGTGAAATTACTGAAAAAAGTCATCATGAATATTTGAAAGTTAGATGGTACTGTATGTCTTTTTTTGAGTATTTTTTCCACTTTTGATAATCTAAAACATCAAGGGCACTACAAGCATCTCTCAATTTTTATCCTAATTGCTTAATTGCTTAAACATAACCTGAATGTTTTTATGCTTTTAAAAAAATTATAAACAGCGTAATTTTCAGCATATGTATCACCTTCACTGCTGCCTCTACAGGTTGCCATGCTGCCAAACCAAAATTTCATTCATGCTCTTTTTTCTCTCCCTATTTTTTACATTGTAAATTATGATGTAAAAAAATTAAATGCATTTTCCTACCTCCAATAAACTCATGTCACTTCTTTTATAGATAGTTTCATCTATATTATCAGAAATTATAATATACTATAATATCAGTCTACTACAGCCTTCCAAAAGCTGAAGTGGAAATTGTATGCCTCATAATAAAAGTAAATGCTCATTTTATGTATTTGAACTTCAGGCCAAGAATATTGCAGTTATAAGCTTTACAGTGATATTGCTAGTGAGGTTGCTACAAAATCTCCCTAAACTGCTGATTGTCCACCTCCGAAACATGTTAAGCACCAAAGAGTTAAAAGACATTCCTGCTAAAACATCAACTGAATATGGAACGTAAGATGATTTGAAAACTCTATTTCACAAGTAACTAATCATTATCTATCAATGATATTTATAATTACAAAATATGAGCTTCATAAATCTGAAACATCTTTGAACCAAATTTGCTATTCTGATTACACATGACCAATCAATTAACAATCAGGCAGCATATTAACTTACCAAATTTTTTTGCAGACTTTGGCCCAAACTTTTCTTTTGCTTTGTTCACATTACTAATAATGTGTACACGTAACCCGAGGCCCTCAGACAGTCTTGTGCATTCTCTGAAAAAATAGTTCATAAGATTATGGGTTACTATCTATTCACTTCTTATTTCTTCAAATAGATTAGTAGCAAAGTCACTATAATATTTGAACCTACCGACTGTTTTATGACTTTGAAGAGCCACACACTTAAATAGTAGGCTTAACCCATTAAAACTGAGCGACAAGATATCACGTCGAGTAGTGATATTTTGCCATGGCTTTTCATATGGCTGGCGCGCCAGGTCATCAGGTGCACAGCAGTTGGCCGCAGCGAGAATGAGTGGATAGCCTGAAGCAATAGCCTTAAACACTTGAAATACCCTTGCATTTAGACCAGGTATTTCAGCAGCAGGCTAGCGTCCTTTATCTTATAATTTTATTGAAAAATTATTAGGGAACTAGCAAAATCAATGCAAACCAGCAGTTCTCATTAACCCATTCGCATCTGGTGACATGATGTTCAGTTCAGTTCAGACAGATTTGCGAAGACGTCGCTTCGCCCGAGCTATATGCACGAGGCGGCCCGGCCTCTGTCAACTATGAGTGCTGACTCATCTTATCTATTCTTATCTGATCATCATCGTTGAATTCAATTCAGCTCAGTTCAGAGATATTTGCGAAGACATCGCTTCGCCCGAGTTGTGTGGATGGGGTAGTCCAGTCTCTATTAACTATAAGTGCTGACTCATCTGATCATCATAACTGAATGTTTACCGTGGCGGTCGGATTGCCTGTAGGTGCTCCAGTTGCCAGGGGACAAGTGACATATATTCCCATGACATGATGTCATGGGAATATATATTTTGCTCCCCCCAGATGACATCCTATTACTTATGATCTCTCCCTCAAAACATACATTTTACATCATTACATGTGTATATAATCATATATCATCATATTCACTTGTGAAAATAATAGAGGTTATAGAGGCGCAGTGCAGCTTCATGCCAGGAGAGATCTCGCACTTAGTTAATGCACATGCTTGTTATCTACCCAGCGGAAGAAACATTAGGCAAATCTAAACCCTGGCGTGAATGGGTTAACAGCTGGTTTGCATAGCATTTAACCCTTAATGCCAAATGACATGGCATTTGCATCATGGCTTTGTCGGCTCTTCTTGCCAAATGATTGGCCACAAAGTGGTTGGTTGCTGCTTCAACATGCATACAGCCTAGAGTACTAGATCTGTGTGCTCTGAAATATCTCAACGAAATGACTTGGCAAAGACAAATTGGACCTATCATTAATGAGTTAAACCCATGTCCAATAGGTTAAAAGTATAAACTCAAGAAAAACTATCTTTAGAAAATCTGGCAAAGGACCAATCAAGGTCATAATCAACCATTCGCATCTGGTGACATGATGTTCAGTTCAGTTCAGACAGATTTGCGAAGACGTCGCTTCGCCCGAGCTATATGCACGAGGCGGCCCGGCCTCTGTCAGCTATGAGTGCTGACTCATCTTATCTATTCTTATCTGATCATCATCGCTGAATTCAATTCAGCTTAGTTCAGAGAGATTTGCGAAGACATCGCTTCGCCGGGGTTGTGTGGATGGGGTAGCCCGGTCTCTATTAACTATAAGTGCTGACTCATCTGATCATCATAACTGAATGTTTACCGTGGCGGTCGGATTGCCTGTAGGCGCTCCAGTTGCCAGGGGACAAGTGACATATATTCCCATGACATGATGTCATGGGAATATATATTTTGCTTCCCCCAGATGACATCCTATTACTATGATCTCTCCCTCAAAACATACATTTTACATCATTACATGTGTATATAATCATATATCATCATATTCACTGCTGCTTCAACATGCATACAGCCTAGAGTACTTGGTCTGTGTGCTCTGAAATATCTCAACGAAATGACTTGGCAAAGACAAATCGGACCCATCATTAATGAGTTAAACCCATGTCCAATAGGTTAAAAGTATAAACTCAAGAAAAACTATCTTTAGAAAATCTGGCAAAGGACCAATCAAGGTCATAATCATATTTCACAAAAAAATACAGATTACTCTAAAATTCATCAATTCTAAACAAAAAGCTGCAACACTTTCTTGATATCAACACCATTCCAAACATGTCATTAACCCATTTGCACTGGCTGACATGGTGTCATGTTTCGTGGTTTTTGGGTCAGACGCTGGCGACAAGATATTTAGTCAAGGCCGGTGCACCGGGTGAGTGAGTGGACAGCCCAGGCTCGCGGCTAGTTCACTCGAGACTCCCGAGGCATTAGGCTTATGCGTTCAAATGTCCTGGCATCTCAACCATTTCCAAGATATGGATTTTCAACTCACCTATAAGTCTGTTTAGCCAACTCTCTGGTAGGTGCCAGGATAACAGCACGGAAACCCTTCCTCTGAGGGCCACCAAGCTGATTCAGGACAGGCACAAGAAAGGCTGCTGTCTTACCTAGGAGTAAAAATATAGAGTAATTACATTCTAGAACCCTCTTATTAACCCATTGCATACAGGTGTCATGACATACATGATGCAGGAGTTCTGGCCTGATGTAAATGACATTCAGGGAGTTTGTATCACTGTGTTATCCTATGTACTATGAGTAATGTGTGACTGATGATGACAATTGCAAACATGATTACTATAATTGCTGTAATATTAACCCACACAGGACGGGTGGTACAGCATGTGTACTGCGCATTCAAAAGCCCAGTTGCCGGGCGGCACAGTATTGTGCCAGCCATTCAATTGATTTAGGCCTAATAATTCGAACGCCCCGGCATTTGGACATTCTAGGCTAGAATTCCCCCGTCGGGAATGGGTTAAGCAAAATGGATTTCCCTAAACATCCAAAACCTAGATGGCACCACTTTCTTCTAGCACCAGCAGGAGAGTGAGCATTGAATGGTACCTATCCACAGTCTCTAGCAAGCACTATCTTTACAGTGATGACACAAAGCAAGTTACCATCCTCTTGTTCTAAAGTACCGCAAATGAAGGATGCGCAGGCAGAATAAGAGGAAGGTGACTCAAACCATGCCTTATGTCTACATTGTGCCCCTGTGCCTTTTACTGTGGTACTCAGTTATAAACACAGGTTTCCTCTCTCTCCCCTTCCTCTTCATGTTATCTTCATTGTAGATGGCTATATGTTTCGTATTTGTTAATGACAGTACATAAATACAAGAAAATAAAGTTGCTTTTTGTCCTCCCACAAAACAGCAATACTTCTATCGCAATGAGTATTAGCCCACTCACGACGGGGGTATTCCAGCCTTAAATGTCACAATGCCGGGGCTTTCGAGCACTTAGGCCTAAATCAATTAAATGGCTGGCACAATACTGTGCCGCCTGGCCACTGGGCTTTTCAATGAGCGGTACTGTACTGTACCACCCGTCCAGAGAGGGTTAAGAAAATAATGAGCTGATATGGACTACAATTTTAGTCAACTATAGCATTGATAGATCCTGTGATGTGACAGATACTAAATTTTGTATACTAAATAGTATCTCAATACAGTAAAACACACACAAATAAAAACACAAAAATGGCTCTAGTTTTACAATGAGTGACTAAAAGAGAGAGGGAAAAGTCAAGGTATGTTGCATGAAGCTGCCTCACTCTAAAATAGAACCCATCCTGGAGACTGGGCAAACAAATATATCCCACGTTCACAATGGGTTAATACTGTATAAAAAAGGAAAATCACAAAATACTCTTGGATGACCTAAGGAAACTAATCTGAAGATGGTAAGGGGGTGGGGGGGGATCTTCGGTTGGGTGATCCTAACAGATTAGACTGGTTTTAAACATCTATACCGATACATATAGAGCCCACTAAAATAAAATGTGATATAAGCTACCACCTCTAAAACCACAAATGATTCTTAGCTTTGTGGAACATAAACTTCAAGTAAAATTTAAAATCATATTATTTTTCTATAACTTGGCAAAGGTATAATTTGCCTGAAGAAACTAACTTTAACCCGTTCCCGACGGGGCCAATCCGGTTTAAATAGACCAAAATTCCGGGACTCTTGAACGCATAAGCCTAACGCGTCGGGATTCTCGGCCGCACTGGCCACAAGCCAGCGCTGCGCGCTGGCTCCTCCCACGCCCCGGGCTGGACAAAGTAACGCGTCCCCGTCGTGTAGCCCAAAAACCACTAGACGTGTTATCTTGTCATCCGTCGTTAACGGGTTAAGGGGTCCATACACGTTCAAAAAAAGCATCAGAATTTTGCATCAAAAATTTGATATCAAAATTTTGATGCAAAATTTGAGTGTGTGTAGGACGTTTTGATGTTAAAAAAAGATTTGAAGTAAATTTTGATTGATCAAATCCGTTTGATATTTTTTGACGAGTCGTCAAATTTTTGATGCGTGTGTGGGCTCCTGTCAAAATTTTGATCAAACTTTTTAGTTCGCAGGTGACTGACGAGGAGACAGGATTGCCATGTCTGTGAAGGAGGCCAAAAAGAAATTTTTGATTGAAGTTTTAGGAGTGTATCGGACCTTGCCAGCCTTGTGGAGAATTAGTCGGATGATTATAGCAATCGTGCTAAGAAAGCCGAGGCCTATGACAATCTACTGCAGAAATATCGTGAGCATTTTACTTCTGCTATATTAGAAGATCTGAAGAAAAAAATAAATAATCTGCGAACAAATTTCCGCAATGAACTATGAAAAACGGACAAAAGTGCCAAATCAGGTGCCAGAACTGAAGACCTGTACAAGTCACGGGTGTGGTTCATGGAGGCTATGATGTTCTTATCTTGGAGGAGGTTGACGTGCCTGTAAGTTTCCCGTTTTAAAAACCAGTCTTTTGACCATTTCCGACGTTTACCAGGAGGTTTATCAGAGTCCAATGCGAACACTAGTGCTATGTCCACTGATGCATCCATGTCGAAGATTTTGACTATACTGAATTTTGATGGGAAAAACGCTGAAACGTGTGTGAGCAATTATGCATCAAAATTTTGTATCAAAGTTATACGTCAAAATTTTGATGCAAAATTTTGACGCTTTTCTTGATCGTGTATGGGCCCCTTTACGCTCATTTTCAAGGAGAAGAAATACACTATATGTTGATAACAGATTATAATATGCATAAACGGATATAAAGCGCAGCAAGAGGGGCTTGTCAAACACTTCTTTTAGTTTATGCTGGCAGCAAAATTACTAGTGTTTACAAAGCTGAGTCTAGTCTCAGTTTCACTTTATGCATAAACTAAATCAAAAGGCAAAAACAATGTTGTTACAAACAATTTTATTACATGTAATTTCCACTTCAACTGCTATAAGCAAGTGGTGAAATGGAATCTGTTTTACTTTAACATAAATTCCAGTAGTTGTAAATACTGCGCTTTCAATTCTCCTTGCTATAAATTGCAATTGAAAAAAAAGGTCGAAATTTGACCAGAGTATATCATATATTTGAGGCATTTTTTGGTTTCTTTGCTCTTTTCAAATTGATTGATAATTTTTTTTCTATTACATAAAGCAGATTATTGCCATACTCAATACAGGTTTCTAGTTTACACTTCATTTAATATTATGCAATAACTGTAAGTGTGGATGCCTTTTTAGGTAATATAAAGTATGGAAATAAATATGCAACTTACTATAAAAATTACTCCATTTATGGCACTATTCAATCATCATAGAGATACTTTGCCTTTACTATTAACAACATATCTGTGTAGAGCAGGAGTTTTCAACCTTTACCAGGCTGTGGCACACATTAAAAACTCAAAACTCAAAAGGAGCAAAAGGTACAGCTCATACCCAAGGAGTGAATGCTGAATAGTTGGTGCAGTTGTTATGGTGATGATAAGTCTTTAATGTTTTTTCTTATTTATCAAAGGAAGTGATCCAAAGGTTGGAGACAACTGATGTAGACAATGTAACTGGATGACTGTAAATAAGATGACTTAAACCAACCAATATTCTTGGTAATGGCAACCGCTGCACTTCTGTTTCTGTGATCTGACTGTCAAAGATTAATTTAATTTGATTTACCTGTCATAAAACTATGAAATATCTAGTCTCTACAGTCTACTACATATACATCATATTCTATGTATAATATATATCTACTGCCACAATAATGAAGAATGGGAGCAGTAATACATAGATGCAAGTGCCTGCATTACATATCACAATAGTGTGATTTCAGAATACTAAGGAATATGCAATTGTATAAAGAATTCAGAATATAGAACCAGGAGTTTTAAGCATACATGTTTTACATAATTATTTTTGGATATATACATTGTAGTTGAATTTGTTTATATCACTTTTCTTAATTTGTCAAAAGAGTAAAAAAATACAGAAACTTCTCCTTCAAATAGGGCTGATGAAAATTACTCAGAGAGGCTCAATGCAGCTTTAGGCATTGAGAAATATCTAACAGGAAGCTGTAATTGTTATCTTACTAGCCTTTCATCTTGCCAGCAAGTAAACGACCTGTCCAGATGTATTTCAAAGCATGAATCTTACATAACAACTGAAGCAGTAAGAATGGGAAGATATTACTGCTTTAATAACAAGCTTTTAAGTCTGTGCCACAATATAACATGGATAGATATAAGCCTACCTGAACCTGTTGGGGCACATCCTAGAATTTCCCGTCCTTGCATCATGAGCGGCCAGGCTTGCTTCTGGATTGATGTGGGTTCTGAGTAGCCTTGGTTCAGGAGATTACTCACTAGTAAATCACTTAGTTTGTGCTTCTCAATCATCTGCAAAAGGAATGATTTAGAATTTTTGCACATTTCTGGCTTTCCATATCATATCTGCTTAGTATCAGAATGGCATATGACAAAAGAAATATTTTTTAGTGTTAGAAGGCACTGAGACAAAATATCAAGATACTTAGAACACTTCTGAAAAAAAAAAAAAACTTTCAAGGACCCTTGAACTGCTTCATTGGGGCATGATAAAACAGTAAAGCAGAAAGGCCTTCAACATATTCATGTGTTTTCTTGTGTTTCCCTCTGTTGCTTTGCTTTCAACATGTTCAGCATGAATCCTTCAAAAGGAAACTTAAGGATGATTTTCCCCTTTTCATTCTTCTTTTTCAGATCCGACTTTTTATGCTTAAAAAATAACTATGTGATTTAACAAACTACCTCACTCTGGAATAACACACATCCTGGAGACTAGGCAAGGAAATCCATCCTCATCTGCAATGGGTTAAGTGGCAATCAAATAAGGATGACCTTCCATGAAAGGGCATTGTATTATGTTTAATTAAATTACAGCAGAAATCAAATAAGGATGACCTTCCATGAAAGGGCATTGTATTATGTTTAATTAAATTACAGCAGAAAGCAAGTGTTTAGTAATCGCTGTTATATGAACTTTACCTAAAGCAGATATAATCTAGCATTGCCTTTGGCTTGAATTCCCACTTTGTGTTTAAACCATTTTTCTTATTGCTTTTTAAGCTATTAACACCTAGTGACAAGATATCACATCAAGTGGTGGCAGGACTAGCCACTGAGGATGAGATATTTTGTCATAACTGTCCTTCTGGCCGCACGCTATGTGATCAGGCGTGTATCAAATGGCTGAGGCCAGAGCAAGAAAACAACCTAGGTGTTAAGCTTAAACATTTAAATATCCCAACGTTTAGATCATCTAGAACCAAAACACCCCTGTCGACAATGGTTAAGTTGCAATTAGGCACTACATATTATATGATTTTTTTCTTTCTTTCTACCATTATATCTTCTGAAATTCAACACTGAATGGCATGAACAACTTGAAAAAAAAATCATCCATCTCTGAAAAACATATATGCAAAATCCTATGGAGCTTAAATAACCAAGTCTTTTTTCAAATCATCCTTCCCTAAAATGGAAGGGTTACTAAAAAATCAAATTAAATTAACATTTGCTCATACAACCTAAATATAAAGATAAAGATTATTTATTCAATTACTCCCTATATAGAATTTCACAATAAAAATTATATTATTCAACAGATAAAGGCTATTTAACCCATTCACGCCGGATGACGTGCTGACACGTTTCATGGCTTTTGCGTCAGACGCCAGTGACCAGATATCTGGGCAAGGCCGACGCTCAAGGGTGAGTGAGCGGGCAGCCCCGGCTCGTGGCTTGTGCGGCCGAGAATCTTGAGGCATTAGGCTTATGCGTTCGAAAACCCAGGCATTACGACCATTTAAAGCCGGAATTGCCCCGGCGTGAATGGGTTAAAGATTTTTTTTTTCAGTTCTGTTACAAATTGGTTATAAATGAGTTATAACAGATATATCTAGTGGAGAACTGAAAGAAGTTTGACAAATTCTATTTGTGTTCACCTACTGAAATAAACCATCACAGCCAAAATGCAAACATTTGGTCTTCATTTCCCACTTCAGATCACAAAATAAAACAATAACCAATGTTTGTGGATATCAATCTTGGCATATAAATAACAGGTATTACTTAAATGTCTGTTGGCTACCTTTTTTTTTTGTATTATGGTATCAATTATCAATGAAGATCAACAATGTGTCATGATCTCTTCCTCGAAGTACACATTTTACATAGTCACTTATGTATACACTCACTGTAGTTGTATTTGTATAGGCAGATTTATTATTAACTTAAAAAAAAAAAAAAAAAAAAAAAAAAAAAAAAACCTCTCTCAGCATCCTGTAAAATCGGGTCTGAGAAATTTAGCAGGGTATCACGCCAGGAGAGATCTTGCATGTGGAGGCTGTGTGCACTTTTTATCTTCACAGCAGGAGCAGCATTAGGCAAATAATCACCCCATTGCAAATGGGTTAATGGTACCCACCATTAATGCAAATCACAAACATTTCATTATGCATGTACACCAAATTCATATGATCATAACAGGATTAGGAAAAAAAAAAAGACTTACTTCATCAAAAGTTTCTATTGGATCAGGGATGTCAGTTCCCCATACTGATATGCCAAGCTTATTCCGTATATGGTTGACCTGAAAATGGGAGCCAGAAAAAGTTGATAAATAAGAGGAACTAATTCTTTTTATACATTTCTATATCAAAGTAATATCTTTAGAGACAATGTCAAATTTCATGAGAAACAATTGACTTGACACTACCTGCTGTTGATGGATTCGAAGCTGTTTTTCTTTACTATCTTTTTTCTTTTTCTTTTGTTTCCTTTCAGTTTTCTCTGATCCTCCAATCTGGATATCAGAGAGCATATTTACTTTGCCTTCCTCATCTTCATTCACTCCTGTAAGTAATAGGGAAAAAAAGGATAGTAAAATACTGTAACCAAATTTCACACACACTTACGGGACTAGCCTATTCCACTGTATAAAACTCAGATCATATCTAAATTGCAAATTATCATCCAAGTATCCTTATTGCAAAATGGGAATACGGAGATCAATGATTCATTAATTCTTTAAATGGCATGTTAAAGCAAACCAGATTTCTAGATTTTAGTAAATGTTTAAAATAAAAACACCTTTAAAACTAAGTTTGATTTTATAAATTTCATAAGCTTTACAAAGCAACATTTGATAGTTTGGTTCACATAAATATTTGACAATTGACAGATTGGCAATGATCGTTATTTGAAATACCCATCGCCATCCAGATATGTTGTATTTACCAAATTATCATCAAATTTTCTCTTTGCCTTGACACAGATTATATATATAATATAAATATAAATATAAATATAAATATAAATACAAATATAATATATATATATACATAAATATATATATATATATATATATATATATATATATATATATATATATACATATACATATATATATACATATATATATATATATATATATATATATATATATATATAAATATAAATATAAATACAAATACAAATATAAATATAAAAATATATATACATATATATATAAATATAAATATATATACATATACATATACATATATATATATATATATATATATATACATATATATATATATATATACACACACATATACATATAACACATATTTTTTTCTTCTTCTTTTTAAGGTATAGAAGAGCTTAGCTTATTTTCAGGAACATACAAACCTCAATCCTACACCTAAAACTAAGGAAAATTACACTTTTGATACAGCAATAATAAGCTGTCTTACTGTCATCTTCAACTAGGTCCTCTTCGGTGGTTTCTGGCTCTTCATCAATTGCCTCTTCCTCATTTTCCTTGCTCTCATTCACTGTCAGAGTGCTTTTATCAACTTCATTTGTTTTATTTACCTGCAAAAGTGATGTTACTGTTTAAAACAATACCTCTTTAGTTCTATATTTCTACAACTCAATAATATTATCATTAAATTTATCTTGCTTATAAAAAAATGACATCAAGTATGTTTCACAGAAAATCAGTAAATAAAGTGTAGACATATCATTTTCAAAAAATAAGAAATACACAGTCTGGGGACAAAATTAATGCCTGAGATGGTAAGGCTGAATTTCTTTCATGGGAAGAGAGGGGATAAAATTATTATGAACCTCTTTTGTTTTTGATCACAGAATATACTAGATACACTTTAAATTCCATGATAGCCTTTACACCTAATCATGCTTAATGCATGACTCATATCTTTGTCTCACCCTTCCTATGCTGTCTTTCTTTCCTACCAGTATTTCTGTACTCTTGGCTAAAAGCACCCTGAATTGCCACAGAATTGAAATTAACAGTATTAGTAAAGATGTGCACTAACTATTTACAGTAATATAGATTAACACTGACCACTGAAGATACCAGTAGTATTTAGAGCATTGTAGCATTGTAGTGAAGAAATAATGATACTCAATGATATTCTTAACTGGAAAGTTAGTTTTACAAACTCCGAAGCTCCACATCACCTTACTTCTAAAAAAAAATGGTTAAATACATCACATGTTTGCATAAACTGCTTTGCTTCACTACAAAAATCTTCAACTTGATATGCACACTTTTTAATATGGATGAGATTAGTGTGCAATTAGGATACAGAGAGAGAGACAGTTTAATGAAGTATATAGCAAGGTCCTACAAGTAACAATTTTTTTGCCTGTGCTGTGT
>BOPN01004132.1:55000-57500 GCA_017312705.2 Penaeus japonicus | reverse complement strand
CCCTCGCTCTGAAATTAAATCAGCCTGGGGTGCCACCGTCCTGGAGTCTACTTAAGCAAATCTATACCCGTCTGTACTGGGATAATACTGTTAAACTGTACTATTACCATCTTGATAATGCCAGGTTCGATGATGTACAAGTGTCAGAACGCACTCATTCATCGCCGGAGAATTTCTAGTGATTCTTAGAGAACTTAGCATGAAAGAAGCCTAGATTATAAAGGTTGCTCAGCATAATTAATAGGAAGCCAATCAGACGTCGATGATATACGTTAATGTTTGGTAGTAAAATTTGAGCAGAATTGCATCCCCTATCGAGTAACTGATGATAGTCAGCGGCATCCTCGCAGACCTGTGAAAAGTATTCACAATGTGACAGATTATAAAGATAAAATGATCTCAGAACAATAATGTCGCAGCCACAAGTTTTATATAATTTTCGAAGCAAGTTTTTGTGCAAATAGATGACGAGATGCTTTGAAGGTATTTCTTAAAAGTTAACTGAGGATTCAATGAGAAAGCAATAGACCGGCTGCAAACATTTTGCAGCCGGTCATCCAAAAAGAATGGGTCAGGTACGGGATCTGATAATACTGATATAGCCGTTTTCCTGCCGCTGTACTTCATACCCCTGACATAATACCAACCAAAATTTTACGAAGATCTCTGTTCAACAAACCAGCAACTAATTTAAAAAATAATAATAATAATAAAAAAAAGAGGGGCCAAAGACACTAACCTGGGGAACAGCGATCAAGTCAGAAACCCAACCGTAAACGCTTTACGCCGGCCATGGTTAGATTTTAAAAAAAGCTTTATAAGCATTAAGATATTGCCAGCGATTTCAAAGAGTTGAAGCTTATACAGGAAGGCCTCTAGGTTAACCAAATCAAACGCAGCATGAGAGTCAATTGCAACGTGTGTGTGTGTGTGTGTGTTTGTGTGTGTTTGTGTGTGTAAGGCACTGATATCATGTGACCTAAGCCACTGATTATACATTGCTGTATTAGTTTATTGTTATATGCTGGTATCCAGTCTTAACCTGACGCTTCCTGCTTGCTGTGTCCTATTCTGTCTTTAACTGCAGCTGGTTGTAGCAGCTATGTTTGTTAACGGAAACCCTGAGACATCATTCAGGATTCCTACTTCAGCAGGCACAGAAAGAACCGAAATCACAGAGAGAGACACAGACAGGCAGAGCAAATAGCTCTGGCTGGAAGTCATTTTTTTTACCGATTCCACCAATAAAGACCATGACATGTGAACGTCTGTCTTTCCATGACATGTGAACGTCTGTCTTTCTAATTGGGTTACAACGGGCGAAACTAGTGGATTACAGTGTGTGTGTGTGTGTGAGTACATAAATTGTATATACATACATATATCTTTATCTATCTATACATATATATATATATATATACACTTATATGTATATGTATATGTATATGCATATATACATATGTGTGTGTGTGTGTGCGTGTGTATATATGTGTATATATATATATAATATATACATATATATATATATATATATATATATATATATATATATATATATATATATATGTGTGTGTGTGTGTGTGTGTGTGTGTAAGTATATATATAAAAGTATATATATAAGTATATATATATATAAAAGTATATATATAAGTATATATATATATAAAAGTATATATATACGTATATATATATAGAAGTATATATACTTACATATAAATAATATATATATATATATATACATTATATTATATATCTATCCATCTATCTATATATATGTATATCTATACAGACGTAAGTAATTACACAGACACACACACACACACATATATATATATATGTATATATATGTATATATATATATGTATATGTATGTATATATATGTATATTATGTATATGTATTATGCATATATATATATATATATATGAATATATGTATATGTATATGTATATGTATATATATATATATATATATATATATATATATATATATATATATATATATATGTATGTATGTGTGTGTGTGTATGTGTGTGTAAATGTATGCATGTTTATGTGTGTGGATGTATATGTGTATGCATATATATATATACATATATATATGTACATATATATATACATATATATATATATATATATATATATATATATATATATATATATATATATATATATATATATGTGTGTGTGTGTGTGTGTGTGTGTGTGTGTGTGTGTGTGTGTGTGTGTGTGTGTGTGTGTGTGTATGTGTGTGTATATGTGTGTATGTGTGTGTATGAGTGTGTATGTATGAGTGTGTATGTATGTGTATGTGTATGCGTATGTGTATGTATAATGTATACTATATATATATATATATATATATATATATATATATATATATATACGTATATGAATATTACATAACTTTCAGAACAAGTCCAAATGAGATTCCATAACTACTGTAACTGCCTTAACAACAACTGGGGCCAAAAATTGTATAAGACGAACCTTTTGCACTCA
>BOPN01004132.1:37500-40000 GCA_017312705.2 Penaeus japonicus | reverse complement strand
AAAATAAGGGTCCCAAGACACTACCCTGGGGAATACCAGAGACAGCAGGAGGGGGGAAAAAGAAAGAAAGAAAGAAAGAAAGAGAGAGAGAGAAAAAAAAAAAAATCAAAAACTTTAAAAATATTGCTGCTGACTCAAAAGTTGGAGCTTTGGAGGGTCTCATGGTTAACTAAATCAAATGCAATACTGAAGTCAAATGCAACAGCATGAGACGTCCTGCATCTAATGTAACCTGAAAGTCATGAACAAGTGTAAGTAAGGCATCACAAGTACCAAGTCCCTTATGAAAACCAAAAAGTAAAGCCAGTATAAGTTTCAAACAATGGCAAAATGAAGACAGACAATGAGTCAATAGCAGCTCAAAATTCCTTGAAAGAAATGGTATTTTGGTTATAAGGTGATATTTTGATGGTAAAACAGAAATAGTAACATCCTTTGGAATGCTCTTCTCCAACAAAGAAGGAAACTGCCAGACTTCAGTAGTCAACTAAACACCACAGCTAATTTAGGAGCTAATAGGTCAGCAATCTTCTTCCATCAGGATTGGTGCCACCATATGAATCCAAATGCAGATTTAGATTTAAATGCAACTGATTGTCATAGATATTTTGGGTAGCATATAGGTAGCAAAGTTAGATTTTTGTTAGTTTGCTTATTTGTAAAAACCTAGCTAGTTCATAGTTTTCAGAACCACCAGCATCATGCAGAGGAGGCATGACAGATTTAGTACTAAAAAAAGAGATTTTCAATGCAGGCCACCACTTGCTTGACTGACTAGCAGCAGCATGAACCTCCTGCAGATGTATATTACATTAAGCCACTGCAGTATCATAAACCCCTCAGGCAAATGCTCTGAGTCTATTATAATTTTGCCAATTTAGGTGGGTAAAATTAAGAGACCACAGTTGTTATCCTCTCTGCTTCTCATTATGAGCATTCTTGCAATTAGCATTAAACCATGCCTTATTCCTCACTTGTGACTGGATGACACTGTTTGGATGGCACTGTTGTTAATAATCTTTAAAAGACAAATATTCAAACTTGAAACAGGATCCTTAGAAAGTAGTATGGCATTTGAATGAATAATCTAATACCTTGGTAAATACTGTCCCAGTTGACACAAAACTTCACAAAAACCTGATGCGATATGGCAATTTCAGGAATTTTAAAATAAAGATTGATTTTACATGAAATTGCACTATGGTCAGAAGTATTATTTGGTGCAAGAACAGATGCCTCAATGCCACTTGGGTTGTCAGTTAAAAGCAGTTTTAATCATATAATGAAAATATACACTTAACCCCTTCACTACGGGCAGTAGAAAACGCCCCTCACGCCGTATCCGAGCTGCCGGTGCGCGCCAAATTTTAAACGTCGCTACTGAATATGACAAGTTTTAAGCCAAAACCTCAACATAATCATCATGTGTTATATATCAAAATATGCATAGTTGACCTCTTCCCCCATATGCATGGGACAAGTTATTTATATGGGTTGGGAGGAAGATGGAAAGAGTGACCTTGGTGGGAGGCCTCACTCGGACGACCAAAGAAAACAATTGAAATAGTATGGTAAACTAATCATAATGTGTTTAATATTTTTACATAATGTTCCATAAATAAATAATAAAATGATTGCTAGCAGGGCCCATCAATGCCTCCCCTGGTATAAGCGAATCCCACTCTTATGTAATAAATTAATAATATAAAAGTCAAGTAATATATCGTATCATATCCGACCTCTATTCTGAAAGATCTCGTACAGTATCCGGAAGAAAGAAAACTCAATTCCACCAGAACTCAGCCATGACACAGTATGCGCGTCCTCGGGTTTGACGCGAGCGCTGCGAGGATGCAGTATACGCGTCCTCGTGTTGAAAGGGTTAATACATAATCTCAACTAGAATCATATGAAAATCATACTTTAAAGTCTAAAAGTGACACTATCACCTATAATAGTACCACAGTATCACAGACTGGATTCACTAATGCACTTAAAATGGTTAATTCAGTAACTACACTTATGATTGTAAACACCTTGCACAGGTATTCACAAACAACTTACTATTACGATCCTAAGCTTACCAGTGGTTGAAGCACCAGTAGGTCCACTGGTAACTACAGTGATGACTAAATCCTCATGCTTTAGCTTGGCTAAAAGTGAACATTTAAGGTGACTCTACAATTTGTATTTATTCCTTTCATGATGGGAAGTGTTTATTTCAATATGAACATGACAAAAATAAACAAGGAGAATAATGTTCACGCAGGCTGGGGTAAAACTGAAGACAGATCTAGGCCTACAATACAATTTAAATAGTACATAGAATTGATAGTTTGATGAATTCTAACACATTTCTCTTCTATAAAATGAGTGTCAAACACTGAAAATAATTAAGAAATTGGCAATGTTTGAGTTCAGTAAATGATTGAGGCAGCTCTAGCACTTATCGCAACTCTGACAAAGGACAAGCTCCACATACAATGAGCTAGACTATTTG
>BOPN01004132.1:30000-32500 GCA_017312705.2 Penaeus japonicus | reverse complement strand
TGCTCTTGGGAAGGAATAACTTATGCAATCCTTAAAGTTTACTTACATAGAGATGAGCTAACACAATCAGCTGATACCTGTTTACCAGGGAAGGGTGACATGTTCCAAAAATTAAATTGTAATGTACTCTTCTCGCTCTTCTATATAAAATTTTAGATTGTAAAAATGACAGTATTATCTTAAGGATTATCAATATTGTGCAAAACGTTTGCAGAGAATGTATACTGGCAATGTAAATTTTTAAAAAGAGATTGACCATCGTCGCTCGAATAGCATCTCTTCCCTGATTGGCCAGCGTGAGGCAAACACTGTGACGTCACTCTCGCCTGAAATTCGTAGTTGAGCGTTTTCCATGGCGGATGTGTCTGTGTGTCACTCTGATAAAATCTTCCCAAATCTGATTCATCTGAGGACTTGAAATGGTAAGTACTAGAAATATGCAACGTGCGTGTATTCAAGAAATCTGTGGAAGTGCAATTAAGCGTCTGATGACCCGATGTTCGCTGTAAATTCGTTCGAGACAAGTGGGAGACGAAAATGGCTATTTGGGAACTAGTTTTGATTGCAAGACGGTTTTTCAGTGTGTAATTGTACTCGCAATTATAACCAGCGAAAAGAAAATCTACGATATGAATAATATCAATGAAACTACTCTGAAGATAACCGAAATGGTAGTCGGTGTCTTCAAGAACAAACTCCTTCCTGGTGTCGGATTTTATAGAGCGGCGATGGTGTTTGGAAGTGTATTACATGTTTAAGGTTAAAGAAATATGTTAAAAAATATCCAGAAACTCCATGAGTTAAATTCAGACGAAATATTAAGAGGTGACAATATATTCGGCATAACTCGTATTATTCTCATCAGTCGTTGTCGAAATCTTAGGTGTAGAGGGAATGTAACATCTTATTGGCTAAGTAACACAGAATGAAGTTCATATTTAAAATATGGTGAGAAATTATAGTGTTAGACGTGAAGTTCGCCTTATCGGGGTCGGTGTGCCAGTTTGGTGTCCGCCACAAGTTTGTGTGTTCGGGCGAGTCCACTGCGGCCGCGGGGGAGGAAGCTCGTCGTTCTCGTCCCCAGCTGCTCTCAGCGTAACCACGTAGGCCTAATAGAGAAAGGGCGATGGGGAGTTGCTCCGTAGTTTTTCCTCGAAAATCGTTGTCTAAAGTAGACAGACGGGAGTAGAACTGCATATAGCACCAAAATGGCGTTCCGGGCACACCTCAACGTGAAGGGAAACTCTTCGAATCGCCCCGTGAGCTGAGTAAAAGTCGGGAGATGTGGAGTCCGGTTTTTTGACAAAGTCCGGCGCGTTGGCGTGGCGTTTTGAAGTGAAACGGGCACTGCAGGGGATATATAATACACGGAATGTCTTCTGTTGTGTTTTCCTCCGTAACTTGAACCAAGTGAACGAAAGGTGCTCTATATAGTGCTGTGAGGTAAGCAGTGTTGTGGTGGTATTGAGTGGGGCCAGTAACAGCAGTCAGGGTGGTGGGAGTTGGTTTAGTTGGTCCACCCCTGCTGTGGTCTATACGACACTCCACCTACTGCTTCTCCCTCTCTGTCGCGTTCATTTTCCATTAAAGTGGGTGTTTGCAGAAAAGTCGCCCAGAACAATTAGCAGAAGAGAAAGGAACGTTGATAACTTGTCCCTCACCAAGGAATTGATACGTCTCTCAAGTGTGTTGTCGTAAAGGTAAGTCATTCGAGATAGTGAGTCACATATGCATACCTTCCCTTTTGCATTTCACACTCGTGTATCAAGGTGTGGGATGTATCATGTTGGATACCTTGTTGTTTGGGCGGAGTGTGAGGCAGGGAGGGAGGGAGGGGTGGGGCTAGTGAACCAAGCAAGTTTGTGCTCCTGTCTTCAGTGCTTCCATGATTGTTGAGGTGGCACTCCCCCTTGTGCGAGTATTGCGGCTAGGAGTGCCACCCCCGTACGTTTGACATACGGCGAGTTGCAGTGTCAGCAATGTGTGGCTCATTCGTTCGCTTGGTATCCGGGGATAGTTCTTATTGATTACTCCCAATAAAAGAAACCACCTTTCTTATCTTGTTTAGGAAACATTGAACGTTATGATGAGCCTTAGTGTCGTATTCCAAGGATTTAGGTGACATATGATGTATGTTATGAAGGTTAAAGCGTATTTCTTATACAAGAAAACCCAAGTGAAGTTTTGGCAATGTTGCAGTGACTGCTTATGGGAATCAGGGATGGATGTTTTAAAGCACCTCGTCTCTTGGAAGAAGCAAAGTTTGCTCACGTGCTTTAGAACGGAGTGCTTTCGCCGTAGACTGTGGTGCGAGGGAGGTAGAAGGTATTGGTAGGGGAAGATGGAACCGTTCGAGTTTTGAGAAGGGAAAATACCATCTATATTTTTGTACTTGCTTTTGCAGTAAATCCTTGAGGGTGATATTTATTCCAAGTAGGTTGTGCGCTCGAGCCATACTCGTTTATATGATCAGCTTGTTACATAACGCGGTAAAGGTTCC
>BOPN01004132.1:12500-17500 GCA_017312705.2 Penaeus japonicus | reverse complement strand
CTTTAAGTCATGATAATACTTTCGGAAGTAGATGAGAGTATGGATCGAAGATGATAAAGAACTGTAATCGCGGGGGAGTTAAGAGTCTGGAATCCCTTCCTCTGCGTTGACCGATAGTGAAGCTTTCACTTACAACGTCAGCGAAGTTTGTGTTGTTGTCATGGTAACGCGGGCGACCCTGCGACGAAGGGAGAGGCTTGGAAGGGAATGGGGATTTGAGCGGGTTCTGTGCGGATTTCATGTTGGAGATGATGCAGGGTTACGGTGCTGGTGTTGATTCTACTCCTAGGAGGATCTTCCAAACCCTTGTCTTACTGGTAGAAACCGCTGCAATAGTATGCATTCACTTGAAGTATACCTGTATTTTAGTCGTGGGCAAATATTTGAATTTCACCATAACTGTGTCGTAATTAGATTGAAATTGCATTATGATTCTTTATATTAGCGTCGGTATTATGTTTTTTTTATTACAGTCACTGTTTTTTATTTGCATCATCATCATTACTGATGTTGTTATTATTGGGTGTTAATTTTGTTATGTTTTATTTGCCACATTTTCATTATCATGATTATTACTGTTTCTGTTGGGAATACCGTAGTCTTCACAAATATTATTACTATTATTAATGTTTTAATGCCATTATCATTTATATTATTAGTAGCAGAAGTAGTAACAACAGCGGTTTTTATTAGTAGTAGTATAGAGTATTACGGGAGATGTTATTTGCATCATGATCACCTTCATTTTTTTCTTCTAATATTATTACAATTGGTGTTATCATTATTATTTTGTTTTTATCACCATGATATTAACGCCACTTCATATCATATGTTCCCCCTCTGCGAGCACCTGCCCCACCTTCTTCGTTTGGCGTTACACTACGCAGTTCCGCTTCCCGTTACAGTTACCAGTTGTATGTACTACTGTTACGACCGCGCAGCGATTGGGCTGTGGAGACGTATTTCACGCAGGCACATTCACAGTTTCTGGTATTTGATTAAAACATTTATTTGAAACTGACTAGTCGACAATTTGCAAACTGTTTTGATAATCGTTAGAACTAGTTTCTCACTATAGGGAAAACGTTACAAGTGATGCTTGTAAAGAGCCTGTCATGTTAAAGAGGAGTAGTAATTGATTGTGCAAGGTAGCAGAGAGAGAAAGAGAAAGAGAAGGGGGGGGGGGTAAAAAAGGAAATGCATGGTCCATCCTATACATGGTGAACTACTTGTAACCGTAACTAGATCTCCAGCTAAGTGAGAATGTTGAAAATGAAATCTCCACTCCACATCGTTTTATGTTTTATTTGTGGATGAGAACGGACTGAGGATGGCGAGCGTAATGCGTAAAGGCGTAGTAATTCCCCGGCAGCCCCCCTCCCCCCTCCCCCTCCCAACACACACGACGTCCCGTCCTCTGCCCCCTTGCAACCTTGAGTTAAACTTCTCTTTTCCAGCACTTTAACAGAAATGTTCGAGTATGCTTCATTACTTGAGTTCTATTACTTTGTATTTATGTTTAATTTGTTACATATATTGTGTGTTGGGGGGGGGGGGCGCGCGCGCGCGCGCGCACACACACACACACACACACACACACACACACACACACACACACACACACACACACACACACACACACACACACACACACACACACACACACACACACACACACACACACACACTTCCTAAGCTGTGGTTAACTAGAAGAATCCAACATTAAAATCTTATCAGGTATAGACTATTTTCTATGAATGAGTGGACCACAGGGAATCAATAGCACATGCAGTTCGCTAAACAGAAGACTCACTCTCTCCCTCCTCTCTCTCTCTCTCTCTCTCTCTCTCTCTCTCTCTCTCTCTCTCTCTCTCTTCACTCTGGAAAGTACACATGCGCCTAATGTTTTGTTATTTTATCTTCATATTTATATACCATAAAGTTTATACAACAACCAGCTTGTCTCGTCACATGGTTCCCCACAATGTTCCTCATTTTTCATACTACTTGCTCGGCCTATCTATTCTCCATATCTGCATTCTTTCATTGACACTGATTCAGCAAAGTTCTGATGATATACTGAAGTATGTTGAATCAGTGCTACCAGTGAATACGGAGCGAATACAACGTAATCATTCACTTTGTTTCGGTCGAGCCCCATTACGTACGCAGCGGAGGCAAGAAAAAAAAATTACCTTTCACAATACCTCTCACTTCGCCATTTACCGTAAGATATTATCCTTATTGGGCACATTTCGAATCCCGTTATGTTACTACGATAGAACAGTAACGCCAGAATTATGTTTCAACAACCGCAGTTGTATCATTTTTTTAAAAATCTGATTTAAATTAAGAGTTGGCGGGGGGTTATGTCACTTGTAACATGGCCCACCACCCACCTAATGCCCCACCTACAACACCCACTAACGGCAACCTGCAATGCAAAGAAACGTCCTTTGTATTGTCTGTCTTTTATCTTTCTTTCATGCTTTAGATACACAAATGAGAGAGAGTGAGGGAGGGAGAGGGAGAGGGAGAGGAAGAATTAATTATTTTAGGAACGAACAAACTAAGTCTAGCTATTATAGTAACTGTAGCTGCTCCCGTCAGTAAAGGATGATTTTACATGGACAAAACAATTTCCTAGGTCTTGTTTTAGGCGTTTAATTGGATATTAACAATTTGTTATTGAGGTTGCAAGGCATTTGGAGGTTAGCTGGCCGGGAGAAGAGTATAGGGGGGCTGCACCGCAGCGCTACCACAGGACAAAGCCTTTTTGACTTTCAGGCGACACTATCTAATATCTGCCGGATTTGAACATCAGGCAAGAGGGCGTGACCATGGCTGCAGGCGACCATGAACGGTCGTTAGAGGTCCTGTACTTGATAGAGCAGCTGAAGTCGCTTTAGCGGGGGTGGTGTTGCAGGGCTCACAGTATCGGGGTCAGGCCGAGCCACCACGACCGCTCCCGCCGCCACCATTATCAGTGTCTGGCAGCGGTGCACCCGTGCTTCATCGAACATCGCGCCTCTTATACACCTTAACTATCGTACGGCACTCAACCATTACACCACATAATACTTTGATTGTTTTGTTCTCTCTCCACTTTGTTTCACCGGCAAGTACCCAATACGAAGTGCACGAAACATAACCGCAGCACCGGATTTATTCATTGGCAAAGGGGACTGAGCACGATTTGGAGGGAGGTGACTGTAGCAGGGCGAGGCGGGCTATCCACTGTTGAGTGTGATCTGGCAGGTTGACTCGTGCCGCTGGCTGCCTTGTTGGTGCGCTCCATAGTTGCCAAGTAGCTGAAACTACTTTGTTATTATATTTCGTTTAACTCGTATATCCTAGCAGTGCTTAGTTCTGTAGATAGTTTTTTTGTTTATATAAATCTACCAAAGATCCTACGTTTCCGGTTACCAGTTGTTGTCGTTGATAAAGGGTTCATTAAATGATGGTGATGTTCCCGTAGCAATAGAGAACAGCTTGGGACGAGAGCTGCGGCATGTGGGTACTGAGAAGGGCTGGGGACGATCCACATTATTGTTGTGATGGCGGAGGATCGGTAGTGAGAGTGGCTGGGGACGAGAGCGCGCCACTACCTCTGTCTTGGCGACACAGCCAGGATCGGCTCGTCGAACGTTTTCCATAACCTTCGTCCGAGTTTCGTCCTGCTGCACTTGATTTGCAACTAGTAAATTGCAGCCGATGGACACTAGGCTTCCGAAATCGTATAGCTTCCAGCCATTCGAAACTACAAGGAAATACGGTTAACTGAAGCAATTATGTACGTTTGTTGTTTAGCTACATTATCACTTCAGGAAAATAATGGGTGTGGGCTCTGTACGAACGTCTTGCTTTGAAGAGATGTCCTGTACGAGTGAGTATGTGTGTTTGTGTGTGCGCGCACGCACGCACGCAAAGAGGGGAGGGGGTTATGAGTGCAATGAGCGCCCTTGAATTCACCGACTCCCCGTGGCAGATGGGCGGCGCAGTCGGGTAGTTAAGACCTTGCTCCTGCGTCCAGGAACATGCCAGGGTCAACAGTACCTGACATATAGGCAACACCAACCTAGCTTTTGAGGTTTTCCCCACTCGAATATTTTCGGAAGTTGTTTTTTTGGTAGAAATGCTCAACTGGGATTGCAGCGACATGGGTGTTCTTGATGCGCAGGATGTTACAAACAACGAACTGATTGAAGTAGCTACAGGTGGAAGTTAGTCAGTTCACGTTAGTATGTCTGTGGTTGCCGTTTTACCCTCGCCCTGGCCACTGTGCCGTGCAGCTTGGCTGCCTTGTCCGTAACACTCCTACCATGACCCTGTATGGCCATCCCTCAGCGGGTGAACATAAGCACTGGTGTATAAATGCAGAATTGTGACGGTATCCGGGACAACACTCGCCTGATCTTGCGGTGATTAGGATTGCAAATCCGTGCAGTACTCTAGGCCTCATTTTATGTTTTTCATTCAGATGCGATAATTATGAAATCTGAAACAAACGTTGTTCAGCTCATATACTAACAGTTGGGTAGCAGACAAGATAAGAACAATGCCTTGCACTTTTTTCTGCAGTATCTCACAGACCAGTCACTTCCCTGTCCCTCGTTATGCCGCAAGTTTATACCACTAGCGTTTTGACTGAAGCTGCCACCTCTACACTTGTGAATGAATCGATACACAGGCTCATGCGCTTTACTACCTCATCGTCTCAGCCACCACCCCACCACCCTTTAGCTCATCGTAGTACTAACGAATACACAAGGATGTGCGCGTGCGTAGATATCAATTCATGTACACACTCGTTACCTACAAACGCTCATGTATGAGACTCAAACCTCGAGATTTTTCTCTAAATTGACGTCCTGATGGATACAGCCGTCTTTGATCAATGTAAATATACATGTTCAATTTTACCCATATTTGGACATGCATGAACTCAATCTTTGCGACATGCCAGAAATGGTTTTCTATCATAAGGAAAAAAAAATGTG
>BOPN01004131.1:72500-125000 GCA_017312705.2 Penaeus japonicus | reverse complement strand
GCGCCGCCGTGATAGTACAATCTGGGATTTTAGTTTTACACTTTTGTACATATATATATATATATATATATGTGTATTTGTATATACATATGTATCTATATCTATATTATTATCCAGTATTACCACATCATGTTATTATTTATATAAATATAAATTATATATTGTTATTGTTATCTTCAATGTTTACACATTTTCTTGATATGTTAACTAAAGATTTCTCAAATGAATTTCTAAAACAGTACAATTATTACAATTTATTTGAATAATATATACTAATACCCCCAGCTACATTACATATATATTGATAATATGATTATACTTATATTTTAATACTAAAGATTAATCATATTAAAAATCACATACAGGAGGGGGGGGCAAAATCATAAATATTATCGGAACAGTGTATATATATATACATATACAGTTCTTAGATATTAAAGAAATAACGACCACCTCCTAATACAAAAATGGAATCACATAAACCACCATTAGATAAAGATTTGGAAAGAGAAATAAAAAGACTATCACCACCAGGGTATACCCTATGGTCTAATGAAGTCGAAATGACTATGGAAGAAGATACATCCCTTACACCGGTAATGTTACCGACAGAGATGAAAAGTAAGCCTATGGTAAACATATCGGAAGACTTAAAGTCTCCAGTCTCTGAGCGAAAGACTGTGGTAGACATGTCGAAAGACTCAAAGTCTACTGCACCTGAATTAATTAAAAGAAACTCAACGTACATTAGCTTAAAGAAAGATGGCTATGACAGTAATATTGGTGATGATACTGGTAATATCGACGACAAAAACAGTGATACTGGGCTAATATGCAAAATCTAAGTCAAGATTTAGTTAAGTGAGACATATATACACACACACACACACACACACACACACACACACACACACGCACGTTGCTAGTTATAATTTTGCTGGTGGTTATATTTTGGTATAGATAGTGGCAACAATGGTGTTTGAATTATTAAAAAAGTAGATAAAATTATTTTATTAGCATAGTTGGTCAAAATGTTGATTGTTACAAATTCTACTTTCCTTTTTATTTCAAACTTTCTTTCTTTCTGGAAAGCAGAAAGAAAGAAAGGCCCAAATTGAAACAGCAGTGTGGCAAAATGGCTTTTAGTCTATATAAAAAAAAATCTACCAATAGGATATAAATTCAGTAAGTCATTTAAATTCTATTTTCATGACTTTCATTTTTCCCGGGATATGGACACGCAAAATAAAATCCAGACCACACACACACACACACAAAAGGAATGAAGGATTTCGGAAACTGTTTCCTGTAATCCTACACAGATTTCAAAGTATTCTTACTTTAATCCTTTAATTCCGTACGTATGTATGGGATAGTATCTTGTAAGTATAACCTAACCTTTGTATAAGTAGGATTAAAAAATGCCGTGGGGATTGTATATTAGTTCTTTGCTACTGCAACAAAAGGGTAGGTTTTCGTTGTTGTCAAAAGAATAAAAAGAGAGTGAGAGAGAGAGAGAGAGAGAGAGAGAGAGAGAGAGAGAGAGAGCGAGAACAGTCGATTATAAGCAAAATTAATAAGAAAACAGTAGAAAAAGAAAAAGGGGGATGCAAAAGAAACAGATATCAAGAGGGTGTAAACTTGCCACTCTGTTGGTTATATATATATATAGGTTGTAAACTCCGAATATGTAAATTATTCCCTTGCGGCTCTAGTTCATGTTATGGCGAATTGGAATAGTTCGTAATAATGTATTTTATTTCGTCTTAGTTATCAGTAGCAGTTAAATTTTATTTGACGGATGATATCTCTTTCTGCATAGGAATATGAAGGCAGTTTGCACTTAGCATAGAATAAATTTATAGAAAACTTTACAGTACTGAAGCGTAGTCTTTCTCATTGATGTTAGTACATGTTTAATACATGAAATAACTTCCACATATTAACCCAGAATTAGCTTATCGGGCTGATCTTTTTCCCCTCTAGCACCCCTGTCCCGAAGATACACAAGCCGGGTGTACCGATGAGACCTATTACCTTGGAATTGGCAGCGCTCCCCATCGTTTGGACAAATGTCTGGCTAAACCCCTCTCAGGCGCCATGGGAATTATCCGTGATTCCCACCTCAGGAATTCCGACGCTCTCATCCAACGACTATAAAGTCTAGTTGCAAAAATATAAAGCTGGCTAGTTATGACGTTAAATCCCTCTTCAATAATGGAAGATAGTTTACTCCCGCTGCCTGAACACGACTTCATAGAACTCGTGAAACTGTGCGTGAAGTTCCGATCTTTCGAGTTTGCAGGAGAGGAATACCGACAGGTCAGCGGTCTCGCTATGGTTTCACCACTTAGCGCGGTTCTGGCCTGCCTCTTTATGGAAGCATTGGAAAAGGACCGTTACAGGAACATCATCGGCATCGGCATATATATATATATGTGTGTGTGTGTGTGTGTGTGTGTGTGTGTGTGTGTGTGTTTATGTGTGTATGTATATATATATATATATATATATATATATATATATATATATGTGTGTGTGTGTGTGTGTGTGTGTGTGTGTGTGTGTGTGTGTTTGTATGTGTGTGTATAAATATATAAAAACGATAAGAAAGATAAGTCTTTTATACCTACCGAGAGATACAATTTAATTACCTCTGATGTTGAATGACCAAAAATTAAAGCAATATATGGTCGGTTTTACTGCAGATGAAGGATGAAAACATATCAGCCATGTTTTTTTTTTTTTTTTTTTTTAATATTCATTCACTACATTCAACTCTTGCAACTTCATAGCCATGATATTTGCTTATATTCGTTCATTTTTGACGGTTATTCATCCTGATTTGTCTTCCATAGGTTTGTTATCCTTTTCTCTCACTATAATAGCTGCCAAAAATAACAACCTAAGCAACATTTCCAAAGGAGCTTTTAGTTGAACAAGGGCAACCAAAGAAGCCCTCTGATGAAAGGGCAACCAGAGATGTCCTGGTTGAAAGAGCAACCAAAGAAGCTCTGGCTGATGCAGGGCAACCAAAGATGCGTCCTGGTTGAAAGGGCAACAAAAGAAGCCATTGGTTGAAAGGGCAAACCAAAGAAGCCTTCTGAAGTTGGAAAGGGCAACCAAAGAAGCCTCCTGGTTGAAATGGTAAGCAAAGAAGCTTCCTGGTTGAAAGGGCAACCAAAGAAGCCTTCTGGTTGACAGGGCAACCAAAGATGCGTCCTGGTTGAAAGAGTTGCAACCAAAGAAGCCTTCTCGCTGAAAGGGGAACCAAAGAAGCCTCTTGTTGAAAGGGCAACCAAAGCAGCTCTCTGGTTGAAAGGGCAACCAAAGAAGCCTCCTGGTTGAAATGGTAAGCAAAGAAGCTTCCTGGTTGAAAGGGCAACCAAAGAAGCCTTCTGGTTGAAAGGGAGAACCAAAGAAGCTCTATTGAAAGGGCAACCAAAGAAGCCTTCTGGTTGAAAGAGCAACCAAAGAAGCCTTCTGGTTGAAAGGGGAACCAAAGAAGCCTTCTGGTTGAAAGGGCAACCAAAGATGCGTCCTGGTTGAAAGGGCAACCAAAGAAGCCTTCTGGTTGAAAGGGCAACCAAAGAAGCCTTCTGGTTGAAAGGGCAACCAAAGAAGCCTTCTGGTTGAAAGAGCAACCAAAGAAGCCTTCTGGTTGAAAGAGCAACCAAAGAAGCCTTCTGGTTGAAAGGGGAACCAAAGAAGCCTTCTGGTTGACAGGGCAACCAAAGATGCGTCCTGGTTGAAAGGGCAACCAAAGAAGCCTTCTGGTTGAAAGGGCAACCAAAGAAGCCTTCTGGTTGAAAGAGCAACCAAAGAAGCCTTCTGGTTGAAAGGGCAACCAAAGAAGCCTTCTGGTTGAAAGGGGAACCAAAGAAGCCTTCTGGTTGAAAGGGGAACCAAAGAAGCCTTCTGGTTGAAAGGGCAACCAAAGAAACGTCCTGGTTGTAAGGGCAATCAAAGAAGCCTTCTGGTTGTAAGGGCAACCAAAGAAGCCTTCTGGTTGAAAGGGCAACCAAAGAAGCCTTCTAGTTGAAAGGGCAACCAAAGAAGCCTTCTAGTTGAAAGGGCAACCAAAGAAGCCCTCTGGTTGAAAGGGAAACCAAAGAAGCCTTCTAGTTGAAAGGGCAACCAAAGAAGTTTCCTGGTTGAAATTGCAACCAAAGATGCGTCCTGGTTGAAAGGGCAACCAAAGAAGCCTCCTGGTTGAAAGGGTAAGCAAAGAAGCCTTTTGGTTGAAAGGGCAACCAACGAAGCCTTGTGGTTGAAAGGGCAACCAAAGAAGCCTTCTGGTTGAAAGGGCAACCAAAGAATCCTCTTGATTGAAAGGGCAACCAAAGAAGCCTTCTAGTTGAAAGGGCAACCAAAGAAGCCTTGTGGTTGAAAGGGCAACCAAAGAAGCCTTCTGGTTGAAAGGGCAACCAAAGAAGCCTTCTGGTTGAAAGGGCAACCAAAGAAGCCTTCTGGTTGAAAGGGCAACCAAAGAAGCCTTCTGGTTGAAAGGGCAACCAAAGAAACCTTCTAGTTGAAAGGGCAAGCAAAGAAGCCTTCTGGTTGAAAGGGCAACCAAAGAAGCCTCTTTTAAACCTTTTAAGTAGATAGACACACACGGATTCCTCTGCTAAACCCAACGGAAGAGCTTCCAAAGGAAATTCTCAAACAACCAAAAAAGTTAATTCTAAGAAGGCTTAAGGAAGGAAGGACAACATAATTATGATGTAACTGGGCCTCATGAGGAGGACATAATCGTCATACAAATCGCTCTCATGACTGGAGGAGAGCGAAGGAAAATGGAGGCTTCGTTTTTAAGATGGTGTGAGAGAAGCTATGATATCAATTATTGGAAAACAAGAAGAAAACTGCTATACATAAGGATGCATGTAGGGAAAAAAAAAAAAAAAAAAAAAAAAAAAAAAAAAAAAAAAAAAATGCAGAAAGTATGAAAAAAAAGGGATACTCGCAAAATATTACGTTCACCTCTGAAGGGGTCAGTTAATATGGTATGATATGATATGATATGGTATGTTGTGTGGTATCGCGGGCATGCTCAGGTCGTGGTATTCTGTAAACTCAACGCCAGGAAATGTGTTTTTTTTAACGTCTAAATTGGTTTTAAAGCCGATTTTTTTTTTCTAAATAGCCTGTTATCTAGAATTACACTGTGTCTTCTAGCCCGCCATACAGGGGTTAAATTGTAGGTAGGAAGCTCGGTAAATATTAGGTCGGAAAGGTTATCAGCTGATGATATAAGAGTAAACAGTATTAGCCAAAATCTGGAAATTGGTTGGGAATTGTCGCTCAGCATATGGTTGTCCTTCCTGGTGCTGTGACTTAGTTGCGTTTTAGGTTGAGTCACTTTATGTATATGATCAGGGGAGAAATGGGAATGAAGAAGTATCTGCTATATAAGTCATACAATTACGATGATTAAGTTTATTTTTTAGAAATTCTTCGTTTGCAATTATTTTCTTTTGTATAGATTGATTTTGAAAGAATAAGCTATACACGTATTCTATATCATAGCTGTATATAAAATGTGCTTTATATAAAAAATGTATCATAACAGTGACCGAAAATTATATCAACAGTCTAACTAAGTCTAATTCTTTAACGTTAAATTTGCTTTCTAAAAAACGGTTATAAAGTGTTGTTTAGCATTATCAAATACTTAAATTACTGGAAAAGAGGCAAATGGAAACACAGCATATGATGCTTACGAAGAGATACTAATTAAGATATCTTAAACCGCCATAATATTTTTTTCTTTATTGAATAATGATGCATGTCCGAGGTACTTATTTGGCCTAGATAGATGGAAGGGGAAAAAAACAAGAAATTTATGAATGGAGTCAAATAAATTATGGAGGCATGTGAGGTTCAAAATTGAGGGAACACCTAAAAGAATGAAAGGGATATACTGAGAAAAAAAAATCAAAGGGGAACGATCTTCTTATGATCATTAAGTATTAAAATCTTTGAGAGATAGAATAGAAGGTATGTGTTTATGCATATATGTGTGACCTTGTACATTTGTTTATCTTTGCAGCAACTAAACCAATATTCAGATATCTTGATAACAGGATCGAAAACCATACACGGGAAGTTAAACAGACATCTTTATTGAAATGCCCCGCAGCGTGAATTAATACTTGAAGAAGAGGTTCGGGTGCAGGCTCGTCTAGCGTCCGTACGAGTAAGGGCGCGCGAAGGAGGCTCCGCTAACTCCCAGGCCACCGGAAGGGCGCCCGAAGGAGCTCCCGCCGAAGCCAACGGAAGGGCGAGCGAAGCCAACGGAAGGGCGAGCGAAGCCAACGGAAGGGCGAGCGAAGCCAACGGAAGGGCGAGCGAAGCCAACAGAGGGACGAGCGAATCCAACAGACGGACGCGCAAATCCAACAGAGGGACGAGCGAAGCCAACAGAGGGACGAGCGAAGCCAACCGAAGGGCGTGCGAACGAGGCGCTGCTAACGCCCACAGAGGGCCCGGCAAAGGAACCTCCTCCAAAGCCCACAGACGGGCTTGCGAAGGAGCCTCCGCCCAGTCCGACGGAAGGGCGGCCACCGAACCCGCCGCCGTAGCTGCCACCAGGAACGGCAGACGCGACGTGCACCAGCGCCACCGCCACCACCTGCGGGAGGAACACTCGATCAGCGCCTGCCTCGGAAATCCCTCCTCGGACACTTATAGGACACTTAGAACATGTGGCGTAATTATGACACAAGTGCTCAACTGTAGATGATAATTATGATAGTGTATTACTAAAGTTTTATGTTCAACTATACTTATTTTATACTTTTAAAACCATCGATATGAACACGAAAGATATTAATATGAATATCATTGTAAACAATTTAATATTGTTTGGTATTATATTATATCTCGGTAAATTATTATAAACATCTAGTGCATGTGTATAAATATAATTATCATAAATTGTTATAGATATGATTATTCATTCTAATAGTTAATACCCTGGTGATAATGAGACCTAGTAATATGGATAATTGTAAATATCGTAAAAAAAAAAAAAAAAAACATGGTGCTAAAAAAAAACCTGGTGCTAGAAAAAAATCTGGTGCTAGAAAAAAAGAAATTGGTCCCAAAAGAGCAGAATTGAATACATCATTAAGCAGATTTCTAATTTCCGGATGGAACCCTGGAGGACCTTTAAACCGGTTTAGAAGAAAGAAAGTTAAAAGTGCAAGTATAGTTAACGATACTGAAAGCGTACGTAGTGGTACATCTAATGTTAATAAAAATGTTAACACTATCCATCATCCTTTTTCAACTGCTAAAAGTAATGAGATTAATAAAACCTCTAGTTTAAACAGTTCTACCAATAGAATTACAACAAACGAGATCAACAAAAACTATAATACTGAACAAACAGATAGATTTGGTGCTGGTAGTAGTAGTAGTAGTAATAATAATACTAACAATAGTAATAAAAGTTATAGTAATAGTTATAATAGATTTAAATAATCTTTTTAATGTACTGTAATAATATTATGTAAATGCTTTATTATTAATGAATAAATAAAAACGACACAATAATTAAATATAGTCTTTATTTTATCCAATATTGTTATTATGTGTATATTTACATTTTTATTCTGTATTTGTCAATTGTGTAGAATTTTCAGTGATTAAAGTATTCGATGAATTGTGTATTATAGTATTTTGTTGTTTTATCAACTGATCTTGCATTTGTATTAATTCTTGTTGTCGTTTAATCATGTCTGATTGATAATCATTGTTCATTTGTTTATCATCATTTTTCCTCTCTTTTGGTTGGATGTGTGATATTGAGACCATTGTTTTTTTTAAATCATTAACCGCCTTTTCAAATGTTTCTACTTTACCTATAATAGACTTTAAACATTTATCGAATTCTTGTTCGGAAGAACCAATTATTTTTTCAATTGACTGAGACATTTTTTTCCAAATCGGAGAGAGTAATCTCTTTTTATAATCAGCAAAAGACAATTCTTTTATTTCCGGTTTTTGTATATCTATCAAGACCAAATTGGACTGAAATTGCTTATTCAATAGCTGGGATATGTTAAATAAATCAAACAAAAGAGTACAAAATGTTTCATAGCTTGTGCGTTCCTCTAAGGTTTGTTTTAGATTATCAATCTGGTATTTTTTCAAATTTTCATTTAATTGTATTTTCGTATCCTCTACTTCTATTTTACTTAAACTATTGTCAAAATTTAAAAATTTACGAAGCATAATGTTATATACTTTATTTTTTCTCGTTAAGTTTTCAGTACGATACCTTTTTTTTTCTTGTGTTCTTTCTCTTATAGGTATATTAATTTCCTCCATGAGTATCCTTCTTAATCTATTACTAATATTTATTCTTATAATTTTGGGGAGTTTTTTTGTATAGGGTGGAAGAGGGGGGTTTCTATAAAGGGTCATATTTGTACATTTTTTCTTGACAGGTGACCTTTTATTATAATTTTTCCTTTTACTTTTATTCATTGGTATAGCAGCATTTGGTAATTTAAATACAGAAGAACATTTTCCCTCTTTTGATACCATAGAGGATGAGGAGGAGGAGGATGTTATTAATGGTAGCGGGGTTGATACTTGTTTAATTGTTGACAATGAAGATGAGAATGACCCTGGTGGTGTTGGTGATGATGATGATGATGACGATGACGACAATGAGAGTTCTTCTTGTTGTTTTGAAGATTGATTCTTTTTAAATCTTTTGTTAGACCGTTGCTGAGACATATTTTTTGCCGTTTTCCTTATTTGTCTCTTGGGTTTGATGGGGCCTTTATTTTCGATACTCATACCCATGGAAATTATATCATTTTCTTTATTATTTTTTTCATTTTTATCTTGTATGCGTGACCTTAATATAGGCCAAGGTATTTTTCTATTACTCATATTCAATGTCTGTGGCAATTTTCTTAAGTAATCGTATTTTCTTTTTGATTACAAGATTAATAAATAAAATATTTAATCATTAAAAAGTTTATGCTAACATTTCATTCATCTTTATTGTAATGTAGATATATTTTCTCTCAATCTCTATTATACTACACATATATACATATATATATATTAATTTTCTCAACCAACACTATAATAGAAATAGAATTATATAAGTCATTAATATAGCAAGATGACTTCTCAAACATCAAAAGATATTCGTAAACATTTACAAGCTTATAGAGAAAATGTAGAATTACATAATGAACCTAATAGAATCAAAATTGAAACTCAACCAAAGTTAAACCAACCTATTACAATTGAATATCGTTGTAATATTATCAGATGGATGGTTAAGAATGACATAGATGAAGGAATGGTTCATTTATTATCATTTGGAAATAATAAAATTAAACAGAAAACACGAAATCATGCTGAGCTAGTTACTAATAAAAATGAACGATTTCAGATATTTATATATACTAATCCAGAATATGGATATGAAGATAGATTCTTAAAAAACCTGAAGACACATGTAGAAGATATTGTTAACAATACATCCCATTCTGACAATTAATAAAGTAAACATCTCTACTTGATAATGTGAAAAAAAACAAATATATATAATCACGATAATAATTGTGATTATTATTATATATAAATCTTTGACTACATTATTTTAGGATAAATGTATACTACTCATTTCATCTTTTATTATTACTAAAGTAGATATTCTACTTGATAATGTGAAAGGAAAAAAAAATTATAATATATAAAAAAACAATTACGATAATGATATTATCATGCACAAGTCTTTTACTGTATTATTCTAGAATAAATGTATACTAAAAAAAACTTTCTCAATTTTATTTTACCAAACATTCGATACAATCTTTGGTTATAATCATGTGGTTACATTACATAATCCTGTATCTCTGAATTTATAGAATCAGTCTTTCTTTTCGGGCTTTTTTGGTTCATTTGTTACATGTGATGTTGAAACATTCATATATCTTGTAACGAAAAATCTAACCAATAAAAGTATAAGGAAAAGACATATAAAAACTATAAAAAAATATTTTATATCGCGTTTTTCTATACCATGGAGACCAGCAATGATTAAAGGTAAACCCACAATAAAGAATTGACTTTGTAATATTTTCATAATCAGTCTATCTCCTGTTTCTGTTGAAACATCTATTGTTCGTCAATTATTTTTTTACTGACATCCGTGGCTGGAGCTATTGCCATATCGCTCATGGCGCCAACAATACTTAGTCCTTGATCGCACGTGAGCGAAGCTCCTTTGGGGAGGTCTCGCTCGCTCACCAGAGCACTAACACAGACGTGTCAGAAAACGGCCCAACTGCTGCAAGATCCGTGAAACTGCACATCGTCTTCACAGCAGATTGGAGCATATCCCATTGTTTTGCTTTGCCATTTTGTATTAGGATTTTCGACATTGGCTCCCTTTTCTAACTCATTGATATTGTTTTCAATATATTGCGAAATTTGTGTCTCAAATGGGTGTTCTATATTTTCACTGTTCCTGCTTTTGTCCATACAAGAATATTTAATCAATTTGTAAGATTTAACACCACTCGGACTAAAGCGATTATCAACATTATAGTGTGCACCTCTTGAGGAGTGAATGGCTGAAGAGGTCAACATAGCTAGTGTTCCGTAAGTTATACCTCCATATATTAAGTATTTACCAAATTGTCCCGTGATATTGACTACACCATTAGATAGCTTAGTGGCAAGAGCATTGTTTAATATATTAGCCGTTTTACTTTTTTTAATGAATCTTTAAGAAATTCCTCATCGTTAAATCTTGAATCTTTTTCTACATTTTTCAAATAATTAACTTCTTCAGGTGGGAGTCTTTGTTCAAGATCCCTTGTTTCTCTCGCAATATCGCTTATCTTACAATCTGGGTAAGTTTCAGCAATTTCTAAAGCACAAGGTTCATTAATTGTCTCGGGTGCTTTCACACCTAATTGTTCGAGGAAAGACGTCATCTCTGTTTCATTTTTCTTAATTTCATCTGTTATATTTCTACCATCTTTACCAACTACTTCTAATACCTCTTCACCTTCTCGTCTCATACCCAAGGCGTTAATGTCGAGTCTCTCAATTGATTTAGTAAGTCTCTTTTCGAATGTGTGCAATTTCTCTGCTTTTCTTAGTATTTGTCTCTCCTCTTTTATATCAGTTATTACAGCTTCAGCGCTCGCATGATACCGTCTGGACCAATGAACTTACACTGTCGATAATATCTGGGAAGTTATTCTTGAATTCCGCAATATTGAATTGTGCCATCTTGGGATGATTGTTGGTGACACTATTGCTGTGAGGAGAAAACGATACAATGCTTATGGGAAAAGAAGAAGCGGTATCAAAGTAAATACATAGCCGTATTCCCTGGCTACCATTGTTCAAATAAGATTCTAATCCACCTGTCACATCTTTAATAATAGGTATTGTTTTATCAATAGATTGACTGCTTGAATTACGATTATCTGTTGTATTCAGCGACTTGTCTTTAGAAGAATGAATCCTATGAGGATGAGACATTAAATAGTAAGGAGAATCTATCGTAACACTGCACATAGACCTAGTGGTATTATTCTTATTACATCGACTAATGTGAACAAGATCAATGAGCTTGAAAATAAATAAGTTACACATGACACATCCTAGAAAAAATACATCTCTTTTATCGTTAATCGTATTAGGATAAATGAGACTAAATAATTTAGGAGCTATTTCTGTATGTATAGAGTATAAACAAAATTTTAACTTTTTCAATATTTCACTGTACATACTCTTTATATCGTACACTATAGATGATGATCCACTGTTGTTCACGAGTCCGTCTTCCATACTCATTATATGTTTTAATGTGTACAAGATATTACTTTGGTGTGTCATTGGAGAATTTTTGTATAAATTATGATCATGCCACTGGTAGCCAAATATTAAATGAGCCAATAAAGTATTATAGAAACTTATACCCTCTGTATTATAGGATGTTGATTTATGAAAAATCGGATAAAAGTTTAAAGGTGGTACAAAATTATGATTATATTTCTCATCATAAGTATGTCGTAGTTGCAGCAATTTCGTATAAGCTAGTACAACTTCAGGTTCTCCATATAATAGATGGGTATCAGCAATGGAGATGTAATCTATCGTGAATAGGAGTATTGTTTCTTCTCGTCGGAGACATTTGGTCGAGCACATGATTATTACCATTATTAGCCCCCATTTACATTACAAACTTTTTCAGATATATTGAATATATTTCGCACTATATCGCATACAACGTTTGTTCTCTTAACCTGTGAGTGTCCCATTTCTTGAACACCGATCCCTCGAATCCGAATAAACCATTCTTGTAATTTGAAATAGATAATTCAAATGGTGTTCATCGGCTCTGGATATTTGCAACGAAGGCTCACCAAACTTTAGACTATATTCGAGATCAGTATTTTGATTAAAGTCGGACAGATTATGTATATCCAAAACATTTTGAAGAATCAATCTTCTGTGTGTTCTTTTCGTTGCCGACTTTTTCCCTGGCTAATAAATTTAGGACGATCGTCTTTTTTGTATACGGTCCTGGAGTTCATCGTTAATAAAAAGGGACATTGGTGCTTTTTTAATAGCTTTGAATGTTGATTCAATGAGTCCATCTTGTAATAGTTTGAGTTTTTCTTTTATAACATTTAAGGTTATGGACACTTGTACACAATTAAACGATACACTGGATAACAGAGTTGTTAAATATCTATCAACTTCAACTTTTAAATTTTCATCTTCTTTTAAGGTAGAGACAAGATATCTGATATGTTTTGGGTTCCACAAGAGTTTACATATATTGACATGTTTTAATAATTTATCATCATCATTATCTTTAATATTATCATATTCTTTCAATAAATGATTAAAGTTAACATTATCGTTGTTGTTGATCAATTTTTCACCACTTTCATATTCAAATCGAATTCGAAGTTTTTCAACTTGAGCCATATTGTTTGTATTATTATTATTATTATTATTATTATCACCAATATAACATTATAAACGTTCTACCAAGGAATTAAAGATATGTGTATATATATATATATATATATATATACATTAATATTTACTTTCAATTTAAATCAAGTCAGCCATTAAACATTATTATAAATTTACGTGAACATGTGCACATGTTGGAAAAAAACTAAAAAGTTTTAATAATAAAAAAAAATTATTTGGATAATTTTCTTTTTTTATATTGGTGACCTTTACGACATCTCTTATGGTTAAGAGTACCGGTATCTAATTCCAACGATTGGAGGGAAGATGGTCGTATCGACAACGGCAATGGCGATGATGGTCGAGGTCGAGGTCGAGATCGTGGCCGTGGCCGTGGCCGTGATCGTGGCCGTGATCGTGGCCGTGGCCGTGGCCGTAATTGTAGTGGTGTAGGTTTATCTCTAGCCACCGATGATAATGATGCAATGTGTCGAGTTATGAACAATGAAACGTATCTTTTAAAGTCGGATACGCCTCTAATCAACAATATTGAAAGTTGTTTACGATTTTTATACAAGTAGGTTATCAGATGCTTTTTTATATCATGTAAGAGAGAAATATCTTTTCCAAGAATTGTTTTTATCATCATTTTATCAGATTTCGAGATTGTGATATTATGCAAAGAACTAAAGTTTGAATTTTTCAACTTGTTGATAATTTTGCTATATATTGTATCATTTGGCTTTTCTATACTGTTATTTTTATTATCCTTTATTATATGGTTTAAAATGTACAAAGATGGATCAGTAGCTATGTATGATATATTATTAATACTTCTCTTTAACAATGACCTGTATATATTTGAACTTTTAAAGGAATTTGGCCACCGAATCATTATTAACGGAATTCCAATTCGAAGAGCTATTTCTGCAATATCTTTTGATATACCTTTAATGTAATTTTGGATCTTTTCATCCAGAAACGAAAATGTTAACTCTATACCTGATTGCCAAAGGAAATAATTATTCCCTATTATTGGTACCATATTTTTCCTTTGGGTTTCATTGTGAGGAGCGTCGTCATCATCATCACCACGATATCGGTGGATGGTAGTCTGATCATGATCCTGGTTACTCGTCATTGACCAATTATACTCACCTACTTATTTGTTCTAAAAAATGTAAAATCAACATCCATTGGTATAAACTTTCCGTTTTGAATGCTAATAACCGATTTAAAAACTTGTGCAAAAATTCCTAGTTTCTCATATTCGTCGTCAAATTCTCTTTCACCCAATACATTAACGTCATACTCCAATGACCAGTTTTCAGCAAGACCATTACTTTGTATATAATCGTCATTATCATCATTATCATTATTAATAAAATTAGTAGCAGTTATAGTAGTATTGTGATACACTTTGGCGTATTCGTCAAATATAGGATTACATAATAGTTGGTTTTCTTGCAACGTTGTTAAAAGATTGATATTGACTTCATGTGTATTAGCTTTTGATACACAATCCATTTTCTTACATTCCTCAAGTTTTTTTATCATAAGTTCTACAGTTATAGTTTTTCGTAAATGTTCAACCTGATCCACCGTAGGTAAAGGGGGTAAATCATCAAAACTTACACCTGTTCTAATGGCATCTTGTCTCTTTTTAAAGAGAGCGAGAACGACGGCGTTACATTTCAAATGCTGCGTCTGTTCTTCCAACAACTTTATATTAATATCCTCTATAGCCATATTCGTCTCTTGTAATCCTTTTTCTATATTTGAACCAATGTTGCTGTTTACGTTATTTATTAACTGATGAAGAGAATGTTCTTTATGTTGATTTTCATCTGATTTACTTGACGTTTCTTCTTTTTTTTCTTCTTCGTGATTTAAAATGTTGAAATGTATATTAGAGATTAAATCATTCACCGACTCACATCTAGAAAGTTAATGGTGAGATTTGGATTCTCAAATCTCGTATTGTCAGATTGGAAAAATTGTTTTCAATTAATAAGTGTTAGATAGAAATTTATCATCACCACCACCAATATAAGAATTATTTTCACTGTCAACAGTCATAAGTAATGGTTGTTTTATTCTTTTAATATCGTTACATGATATTGACCGTGCTGTAGTTAGTTTATCATTTTCTTTTCCAATGGTAAGAATATTGTAATCATTGTTGGGAATATCATTTTTCTTATGATCATTTTTATTATTGATAACACTATCATTATCATCATCATCATCATTATCATCATCATCATCATTATCATCATCCTTACCGCCGTTACTAACATGATTAATATTCTTGTTACTGTCATTTATCTCATTTTGTGGCTTGTTAAAAACTTCTTTGGGCTTTTCATAAGCATCATGCATACTATAATTGTATTCGTTCATTATGTTTTTTGATTGATTATAAGTGGTTGTATTAGATTCAACACAATCATCACTATTTTCACCATCATTGATGGTGGTTGTGGCGGCGGCAGTGGTAGTAGTGACTTTATTATCACTATTGGTAACATATTTTGTGATAAAATAATCAAATAAACTATTTTGTTTTTTATTCTGCTCCTCATTTGCTATATCATCATCTTCATCATTATTATTATTATTATTATTATCATCATTATTACTAGTATTTTCGACTGACTCATCAAGTCTACTATTTTCACTATTGTTTACATACATTGTATCTGATACACCATTATTAACTTGTAAACTATCTTCACCTACTGTCGTATCTATACCATAATCGTGCCGCGTATTTTGTATAAGAGTATCATATATTGTTTTTTCATTAATCTGTGTCTGAATATTTTGAGTTTCAATGTCCGTCTCGGAAAAAGTATCATCATTGTTCTCGTTAATATTGATACTACTGGTTATTTCATTTTTATCATTATCATCATTATTATTATTATTATTGGTATCCGTGCTTTTCTTTTCATTAGCCACTGATATTTTGATATTATTATTATTTCTATTTTTATTATTATTATGATGTTGTTTAGCTGTCTTTTTATACAACATGTATGCACCATAATAACCCTCACTAGAATTGGATATATCTTTTTTTCCTTTTATTAATTGTTTTTCGTTTAGGGATGCAGTTTCCTTTACATTATTGGAAAGGTTATTATTATTATTATTATTATTATTACTATTATTAGTAGTAGTATCATGTTTTAAAATGTGTGACAAATTAAGATTTGTTTCATCAGCATTATTACTGTAATAATCCTTAACAATATCATTGTTCTTATTTTCACTGGTTATGTAATAATTATCATCATTATTCTCAATAAGTCTATTATCACTCGTCTCGTTGTCTTCATTATACAGGTCATTTGAATAATTTTCATTATCATCATTATCATTATTATCATTATCAATACTATTATAATCATCATCATCATCATCATCATCACTGTTTTCTGAATAGAAATTTTTTCTATTACTCTTTATGTCTGGTGAATCATCATCATCATCGTCGTCATCTTCTTCTGATCCACTAATAGGCAAGTCATCGTTTCGAATTATTTTAATTGACATGATTAAATAAGTTGCCGTATAAATAAGAAAACCACAGTACGTGTATTAATCTAAATAAGTATTCATATAAATATAGACATTTACAATTACATATATATACATATTATTCTCTACAATAATGAAATAAATGGTACATATTTTTTAATACAATGAATAGAAATATGTTAAAATGTTAATTGAAAATATAGTCTCTAACCGGGGTTAAAAGTAATATTTTTATATATATATACATATATATATACAGACATATTTGATATATATATTTATATTATAGAAAATATATAACCACAGTGGTTAATATTCTTATTACGAATGAACACGTAATTATATGTATATATACATATATACCAGATATCTTATACGTTAACTGTTATAAATAATACCCATACCATCAAGGAATTGATAATGTATAAAAGAATAACACCAACTCGCAAGTGTAAAACAGTAATAGAGACCATTAAGAAGAAATCACAATCTTCAAGAAATATACCCAAGCCTCCCCAAACAGTAAAAAAGAGGAATAAAGCACCCAATCCAAAGAAGAAGGACAGACAAACAACCTATAAAGGGTATTTACCCGAATCACAATCTTCAAAAAATATACCCAAGCCCCCCCAAACAGTAAAAAAGAGGAAAAAAGCACCCAATCAAGATAAGAAGGACAAACAAACACCCTGTATAGGGTTTTTACCCGATTCAGAAAAAGAGAAAAGACACGTGTTTGGTGTTTCTACCCAAAATGCAACTGAGGCATTTTTGAAGAATCCAGCACCTTGTGTTGAATTTGATGTGCTACCATCACGCACAATAAACTCTGATGGTAGTGGTAAAAGTGTAGATATACAAACATCAATTAATATAACGAGATACAATATACCTGTTAATACTAATATTACCTATAAATTATCGTTAGAATATGGAAAATAATAGCCATGACAATGTTATAAATGCACCTTTTATTGATAATGATAATGTTAAAAATGACATATATATAAATACAAGTGACGATGATGATAATAACAATAGTGATAATGGTTCTAAAGGTAATAGTAATAACAATAGTAGCAATAGTAGTAGCAGCAGCAGCGGCAGCAGCAGCAGTAATAGTAGTACCATAAGTGAGGACATTGATAATATTGACTTGGATGACTATAAATCTGTATTATTATTATGTAAGGAAGAAAAGATATACAATAACCAGAAGAATGAACGAGTAGAAAATAAGCAGTTTTATCCCAATAAAAAGAAAAGAAAGCTCAACAATATAGAATCACCGCAGCCGCAGCCATCATTATTATCACGTTTACCGACGCTGTCGTCATCTTCATCATCATCATCATCATCATCATCATCATCATCACCATCATCACCATCATCACCACCACCACCATCATCACCAACGCTATCGGTCCCACCGCCCTCTGACGATCAACCACCATTACTCATAACGAATTGTAAAGAAGTGGTCGATATTATCTATAGACATGAAAGACAAGTCATGAATGATAGTGAATTATATTTAGGTTACGCCTCGACGAAAATGCCCAAAGAATTTGTTGAATGTTTATTAATGTTTAGGGATGAGATGACACTCATTCTTCAGGAATATGCTCGTTTGAGACGAAGCCAACAGTTACTTGGAAATTTTAATACGAATAGTATCAATTATGCGGATGAAATGGTTAAAAAAATGATCGATATAATACTAAGAATTGATAAGAATTCCATGTCTGTTGATAAATATAGGGATGTTGTTAGAGAGGCTCTATATATCTATCATCTCGTAGTGTCTAAAATGACAGGTCCAAAGCATTTAAAAAGATTACGGACACCCGAACTTCATTTTGATTTTTGCATGTTGATAGCCTTATTATCTCATAATGTGGAAAATGTAAAAAACATTTCTACCAAATATAGAGTTAGTAGTATCATTCAATTTGTATCTGCATTAGATTGTCAATGGTATTTATCGGTAGTGCCAAGTATACTCTCTGTATTTAATCGTAGTAATTCGATATGTCACGCTCTTTCTTTTTCTTATATGAGGCATGCACAAGTCAACATTACACTATGCCTTGTATTTGCGCTGACTGAAACCAATACCACTAACCTCGTCCTGGGAGTGATATTATACCTGTTCCCGGAATCTTTGGAGAGTATTAAGACTAACGAATTGATTAAAGACGAAAGTTTAATTATACCTCTTTGCAGAAAAATAAAGGAACATTTAAGGAATCAATGGATCGACCGGATGGATATAACTAATGCCGCCTATCTTTTATTGGGGTCATGTACCGATGGATTAGATACTATAAAAGTGTTTAAAAAACACAATTACGATAAAAAGATTGTTGCCGTATCCATAATGATTCAACAAAAGTTAAAACAGCTGAACCAGTCGATGTGTTTTCATTAGTCAATATGTCTAGAGTACTGTAAACATTATTTTTTCTTATGGTAATGCTACTTGGTAGACTTTTATATAGATTGGTCCATCAACTGAATATTCAAAATAAATAACTTTAATAATGTGGAAGATTTTATTTATTATCATAGTCATATTAGTTGTGTCTATGATTATAACTCGATATTATAAACATTTAAAAAAACCAATGGAGACATGGAGTGGTTATTTCCATTCTCGTGATGATGATGATGATGATGATGATGATAGGAATTATGAAGAGTCAGAAATACAACCTCGTACCAATAGGAATTATGAAGAGCTTGAAATACAACCTGATACCGAATCCCATACTTCTCTTGCAAACCTTAGGTGATTAGTTATTAGTATTATATGTGATTGTGTTTGTGTATTATAAAGAAATAAAATAAAAAAACTTGAGCTGTTATTTTTTAATTCAACCAATGTCTTACATAAATTTATTTTTATTTCGTGTATGTATGTAATGATTTATATTTTAGTAAATGTCTAACGAGTTTCAATAAATCTAGATACGGACTTTATACATATATATATATAAACATATCATATGATCACATCTAACAGTGATGTATTATCCTGTAGAGGAAATTTATAAATACAAAGATGATAATCTGGGGGTGGAAAGAGGTGTGGCCGTAGCTGATTGGTATTGTTCTCTGTCGTCCAATAGTTGTCTTTCACTTCCATCTATCAATATAACAAACTCGATATCTAGCGGCGACTCAAAATATTTATCATGTGACGAATCGTTTGTAATATCCCTGTCTCCAAAGAACAACGATGGATCAGTTGAAAAACCTCGAACATTAATTCCTTCATTGCCCGCAGCCGCATCCATAACGGATAACATTGCTAAAGTACAAATTAAGGTATTTAATATATTGGCCAAAGCGGGTTTACAAAATGCTATCCTAGTGAGCGATTTAGAGAATAATAAGAAAAGTCGTATAAAATTCATAAAAAAAGCCCTAGCGAATCAGAGTTCTTACGATGCTACTCTACGCGACTTGTACAAGCTTCGCGAACAGGCTCTGGGTGGCTGTTTGGAAGGCGTCAAGAACGCCTCTCCTGTTGCAGTCGCACTGGGTTCGTGGTCGGTAGGATTGCTCGACAATATCATATTCGTTCTAAAAGAGATTGCCAAGAAATCATCAAAACAGAAAACAGCCCAGGATCTTATCAATAGTTTTTTAGACAGAAATATCGATATCAACTCAGTGGATCAATGTTTCAGTGATATTCTCCGAGAAATTCTTCTGAAACTTACACATATAAAAGATAAAAAAAATTGCGATGAACTAGACACATTCTATTGGAATACTATGCGAATAAGACCACATAAAGGATTTAAAGTCAATAATTCTATGAGATTTCGGAATTGGGAGTCCGATAGTTCTTGCTACAAAAAGGACAAAAAAATGCACGGTCATAATGATAAAACAGGCGTCCCGTTGGGCACTAAGAGAAAAATAGATGAGGAAATAGTCACAGAAGATGAAGAAGGAGACGGAGGAGAAGTTGCATATCACATTACTCAGATATTCGCTCAATCGTTTTTGGAGACCATGTGTCTTATGCTCTCTAAAGTTTATCAAATAAAAGATCCATTTTCACCGGACGGTTTTAAAGCATTAGCAATACAATTTAAAAAACACGATAAAAAGTTGATATATTTAGGATCCATCCTAATTCCCTTCACAGCCAGTTCTCCCGACGACACCTCTTTAATATCAACCCCAACCGTTTCCGGTGATAACACTAATAAAAAACAGACTATTAGTATTCACACACCCTTGTTATTCCTCACTTTTCCAAACGAGAAAAAGGATAACACCCAGCCGGTAACCAAAATTAGAATAACGGACAGACTAACGATTAAAGATATGGTTACGATAAGTGGATCGTCTCCAGAATCGTTGAAGATACAAGGTTCCGTTCCCATTTTTTGGAAACAAACCAATATGAATGACAAATTACTTAAAAATAAGGTATTTATCGACTGGTTTAGGTCAATCATTCAAATGACCCAAGGCGGTATTAATAGGTGCAGTATAGGTACTGGTATGTTCTTGGCCAAGACAGCCCTAACCGCTCATGATGATACTTCTCTTATCAAACTCGTTGATCACAACATTAATAACATTAATGATCCACTCTCACGAAAAATGAAAAAAAAACAAAAAGTTAATGCTAAATATGCCAGAGAATGTCTACACGAACTAGGAACAGCTCTATCACAATGGATGTATCAACCCCACCGGAATTCTACCGCCGATACGTTGACCACTTTCAGCAATGCTAAAATTGCTTCACTCTTACACGACTTGGCCAATACCGAGAGAAAACTTCTCTCGGATATCGGAAAGGATGGTCAGAAAACTCACATTTATGAAAATATTAAAAATACACTCTATGATAAATTATTAAACACGATTGGCGATGCCGAGAAATCTCTGGATAACTTGAACATTAGCACGTACAATTCTCTGGCGGACGGTAGGTCACACATTGACGCTCGAGATGACCATCTCATTGCTAAATTACCCCACGAAGTGGCCAGTGTATTAAATCTAAAAGGCTTTTTAAAGTTGGGTAAAGCATTCAAGTTTCCCCTCAATGAAAACCGAAAGCACAACTTGAGCGCTCTGTCGAAATATTTAACAAACATTAGTAACATGCTATTACAGGGTTCGATTAATATCCATCTTGGAGGAATAAATGATGTGTCCGACTTTACCGTGGAACCCAAGCGAATGCAAGCCCTGAATAGTTTGTCACATAGAAATATCGCCAGGTATATTAGAAACATTGACAATATGAAGAATATATGTACACAAAGATGGGGTAACGAATACGATATGGGTGTCGGCATTTCAGCTCTGACGAGCTCCAGTAGCACGGAACAGCCGGTTTATATAATGATAGAAACGAGTCCCGTCAATCTGCATGGTCCCGGAGGTTTCAACCTCAACGTCGTGCGTTTACCGGTTTTTATCATTTCGAAACTCATTGCTTACAAAGTTTTTCTGGATAAATCTTTACAAAATAAAACCTCATATCACTTGCGACGACTAACCGAACTTATACTTTCCGGAGATATGACAGAACAATTGTTTGTTAATCTTATCAGTTATGCGTGGCTCAACACGGCTTTCTTTTCCCTTGTTGGTATAAATGGTAAGATTCTCATCGATAAATTCACAGATAATGTTGGTACATTAATGTATAAAGACTATACGGAAACACGAGCCAATCACGATCAATATTTTAAAAACATCAATGACTTTAGCGTGACTGAAATAATAAACAGGCACGATGAATTAACCAGAGAAGAAAGGAAGGGTAGAAAAAGTCTTGGCGGTAAATGTATCGACTCTACCAATATTGCCAAAATAGTAGAAGATTTATTAAATAGTTTAACAAATTTTACTTTTCAAGATGAAGCCAACAGCTGTGGCGTAAAGTTATTGAATGACCTTTCTACTATGCGCGATATTAAAATTCCATTTACCAAAATATTAGCCGATAAAGATCATCTTAAATCATTTGTAGAGTTTATAAGTTCTTGTACCGACTCCATGATGAAACTGAAACGCAGGTTTGAAGAGATTAGACAAGACAATAGTAAATCCGTAACCAATTACAATATAACAGAAACTTTTTCTAAAAGTTTAAAAGTGCACCTAAATAAAGATGAAAATGAAACTATCAATAATAATTATCGCTTTGAGAACGATATAAATCTTCAGATGAAAATAGATGACATTAACATTTCTATTCATGTACCCAAAAACTATACATATTCTTCGATATATGTATACTTGAAAAATCTTCATCCCGAAATTCAAGGTCTTGAAACCATCCATAGCGCCGTCAATAATTTAAAAAAAATTATATCACAACAACAACCACCACCACCACAACAACAACCACCACCACAACAACAACAATCATACGACCTAACGCTCGGAAATATACAGAGCGTTTATCAGGATGCTCTCATTGTTGCATACCACATTTTACACACGGTACCTTCGGCGTTGGACCTGTCTGTTCTACTGGATTTTATCAAATCCCTGTACGGTAATGTCGTTTTAACCATTTCCCGCGAGCAGAACGCCTTCTTTCCCTTACCGCCTCACACGCTCGCGCTCTCCAACATGTGGGTGCCATCCGAAAATCTATTCTCAAAATGCGTGGAGGCTTTTCTACAAACAACAATCGATTCTGTAAAGGAGTCCAACCCCTCTTGTTTATTGTTGGGGCTCACGGATTTACCCGACGACTTGTGTGGCGATGAGGATAATCGTAATACGAAAGCCGTTTTGAATTTGGCCATTTTCAATACCATAGGATGTCGAGCAACAGCAGTGACGAGCCCGCTACTGAGAGCGGAGTATCGGTGCGACACTGTTGGAGAATGCCTACCTGTTATTTTTCTCAAAAAAAGGCTCTTACCCTTGTTCGACAGGATCATTACCGATAATGATGAAACGTTAACACCTAGCCAAATAAGAGTATTATCATCTTTTTATAACCCCATGTTAAAGCTAAAGAAAGAGGAGTACGATGACTGGGAAAATACTTTGATTGGCAATAAAGTCCTCGAATCTTTGCCCACATCCGATTCCACCTTCAATATGGCACTCGATAAAATTATATCTAATCCAGACAGTCTGAGTCTGGCTCTTACCAGGTCGATTACTCTCTACTCCAAAGATTTAATTTTAAGGGCTACAGATATAAAGCATCGCACTGAAAACCTCCTGACGGAATCTAGCTTCCACCAAGATAATAGTACAAATAATGATGATAATATGAAGGATATTAATGAGATATTATTGGTCATGTCTAATCGATTTAACAATGGAAATGTTACAGACCATAACGATCTTGCCGAAAATAAAGTGCCGAATTCATCGTGGACCACATTGTCTATGCTCACTTCACCTCACCATAGAACAAATAACTTTTTAGGCAAGAAAGACGATCCAAGCACTTCCTTTTCATCGCTTGATGATCTTTCAGTCAAAACCGATTTAGTATACGAAACAATTGACAACATTCCCACTTTTAAAACCTCTCTCATAGAAGCTACTAAAGCTATATATGAAATGTGTATTATCGTTAGCGTTCTGAGTATAAATAAGACCGCCAGGATGTCGGCCCGAAAAATCACGAAATGGCTATCAGCCAATTCTCCGGTACTCGAACATCTCAATCTATCGAGCACCCACTCCCTGATTGCCCTCTTGGCCAAACCGTCACAATATAAAGAATTCTTAACCATCATTGAAAATCATCGTTCTCTTTTGTATAAGAAGGGAAAAGGGAGAAATAAACGTCATTTCTTTCCTAAATATAGAGCAAATGAAGAAGATGTCCACACTAAAGAGTATTGTTATGACGATTACGATAATATCCGTATTAATAATATTGAATATGATAATGTAGATTTTGGATTTTATAAAGATTTTTACGCGAATATTATAGAAATTTTCGATAGCAACAGGGATGATAGTTTATTTTTACCAAAAGGTGATGATAACAATGTAGACGACGAAGAAATGGACATTGACTTTGAGCATACCGAAGACGGTAATGACAGTAAAAGATGTCTGTTGTCGATAGGCAACACTTATTCCTTACTAACCGGAGATAAAAATGATTTGAAAAGAGACTATGTTAAATCTATTAAAGAGATTGAAATGTTCGTCATTGATGTGGCGGAAGATGGTTCTCATTATAAAAAATGTATAGTTGAAGGAAATAAATTATACCGATTACTTTTAACGACCCTGGGGAATAATTTTGCATTGAACAAAAAAAATAATCGTCAAAGCGTGCTCGAAGAATTAATGGCCAATGTATTACTGGTAATTACGAGTAGAGCTATTGAAATTAATCAGGAATCCAAAATGTATTTATTAGCCAGTCAAATTTGTCGCTCTAAAGAAATTGTCGCCCAAACGCAACATACCAACACCACACATTAGCACAGACGCTTTTAGGTCTTTCGGGAGTTAGCGAATGCGGTGAAGAAGCAACCCGAGCCATCTTTGAGATGTTACCCATTGAAGATATTAAATTATTCATGGGAAAAACATTTTTACAAAAAGGTTTATTTTTATCATTTTTCCTTAGATATTTTCTACTGGGTTATTTAGACACAGATATGAAATTAACGACCCTGAGTGAAGATACCCAAGCAAAAATTATAAAACTCTTAACAGTCTGTCAAATTGTATGCGAAATGTTTAAAAATGTAACCTCTAAAGGCGTATTGGCCAAAAATGCCGCTCTGACTTTTAAACGGGTATGGAATAATGTAAGAAATAAAGATGCAGATGAAATACGTAATATTTTGAAAGACTTGACGAGGCTTACCCGAAAAGGGGAAAAGGGAAAACAAGTTGTGCTCAAAAACAAGAGCACGCTCTCCGAGATCTTGACGGGTCCTTCAATACTCTCAGAAAAGTACAAACAACATTATACGGATCGTTTCTTCAAGACTAAAGATTTTAGATTAGAAAAGAAAAAATGTCTAAATAATCAATTACCTTCATTCTATACATGTATGACGAATAATCCATCTTCTTGTATGAATACGACACTATTTGACGGTATATATAACAATGATTACATTTATAGTGATGAAAATGATGTTGACATGAGTGATGCTGACTCTGTTACTGAAATGGAAACGGATAATGATGATGATGATGATGATGATTATCATTATAATGGTAGTTATAATAAGAAAAATAAATTCTATGCCGATGATGATGATGACGACGACGATGATGATGATGATGATGATACTGACGATGATGATGATGATGAGGACGACGATGATGATAATGATGATAATGACAATGATGGTAATAATAAATCGTGTTATTATTATTATTATTATGACGATAATATCAGTGATATGAAAAAAGCCATAGCATTTATCTATGGTCGTAACTTTTTCATGGAAGGATGGTCTTGTAAAGACATTTTAAGATTATCGGATGATAAAAATGGTAATGGTGACCACGATCCTACTGAAAAAGATGAGGATAGCGATAACGAGGAATACAAAAATTATTTGAAAAAACTAGCTTCTTTCAGAAGGCAATTTGCACCTAAAGATGTCTACGTGGACGACAATGGGAGAATTATATCTGTAAAACTTACTAAAGAAAAAACTGTTATAGGTGAGCTCTTTAGTAAATACAATACTAATGCACCAATGCAGAAAAAAAGGAAAAAAGAAGCAGATGATTATAGAGCTCTAATTAAAAAAACAGATATAGTATTATCGCATACGATGGAGTTCCTCTCTCGATTAATGACCAAAATATATGATTTGTTTTATACAGAACCTGCAAAATCTCATGCTAGAATTATTACGAGATAATATATTCGTGAATCATGATTTACAGAGTATTATTTATTTGAAAGAAGATATTATTAAGTCAGCATCCTTGAATGCTCCTACCATTATTACGGAGGTAAATATAAGACCAGATTCCACCTTGAATATCATGAATAGGGCGCTACCTGTACAAACTTTTAAACGACTAATGGATAAATATTATCCCAAAATGTATTCAAATTGGTTATATGGACCTGTTTTAAGATTAATGATGTCATTTGGATATAAAAAGGATATAGAATGTACTAACAATGATGATGATGATGATGATAGAGACGATACGGACAAGGATAAAACAGATCAAATAAAAGAATTTTCTGAATTTATACAGGAATTAGATAGTTGGTATAACACTATGTATTCAGAATTGAGATCTCGTACAATTCTAGATATATCTGATATAAAGGGTTATTTAATATATATTTATGGTATAATGGAAAATCCCCAAAACCATCCTAATGAATATAACGATATAGCCGATCAATTACAAGATATTAATACCTATAAAGAAGATTGCTTAAAACATTTAATAAAATGTCATGATATGGAAGAGTATAATGACCAACTTATATCGAATATATACCAGAAGTTGAAAGAAATAAAAAAAACAGAAACAATACACACTAATTGGATAAATGACCAATCAAAAGAGATGACGGACATGGTCATTACTATAATAAAAAATAGAAATAATATAGTATTGGAATTTTCACGAATGTATATTCCATTTCCTATCAATTCTAAATACCCTAATCATGACAGTGTACCTAAATTATTGGATATTACATATCCACCAGCACCACTGCTAAAAGAACGAAAATTATCGGCACAACAACAACAACAACAACAACAACAACCACCACTATCATCGCCATCATCACCATCATCTTCACAAGAAGAACGATCCCAAACAGTGACACTAAAAGATTATTCAACAGTAGCATATACACCTCAATCATCATCATCATTACCAACAGTGTTAACGTTAAAACCATCAACACCACCATTACCATCATCATCATCATTATCGTCGCTACAACAACAACAACCACCACCACCACCACCACCACCACCACCACCACCACCACCACCACCACCACCACCACCACCACCACCACCACCATTACCATCATCATCATCATCGCTACAACAACAGCAACAACCACCACCGCCACCACCACCACCACCATTACCATCATCATCATCATCGCTACAACAACAACAGCAGCGCCACCACCACCACCACCATCATCATCATCACCACCACCACCACCAGACTCTTCAGTCCCATTAGATATTGTATATGATGATTCTATGGAGAGAAATCATACAGACCTTATGACCATTGCGGCACTAGTGTTAAGTAGTAAATTCTCCAACTTGACCCCCCTCGTTGTTGAATGGTTGATTGCTTCTAGGAATAATCTTGATAAATTACAAAAGAAACTTGAAATGGCTATTACCTCTCCCGCGGTAGAAAAATCACGTTCTAGTAATGTTTTACTAAGTGATATATTTAACATGAGAATGCGACACATTGATGGAGTATTAGGTCTGACCTCACCTACCTTATTCGTGAACGAAGATATACGAAAGTCCAGCAACTCTCCCGTTGATTTACAAACAATATTTCGAGAAATTAACAGCAGGCAAATGTTTTACAGTGAACCTCAGAGGATTAGTGACATTTTGAAAACCGTCAAGGGTACCCTACCGACATCTTGTTTCTCTCTCTATAATATGTCGGTATGTGATCGATTTAATAATGCAACTGATAAAATTACCGGTACTATCAATATCGGGCTCGGTCACACGTTAAACGAATGTAATGATAACGTATTTGCTCGATCGTTCATAATCCTCTCCGATTTCTGTAAAGAGCAAAAAACCAAACTAGAAAATAACTCTGTCGGTCCGATTCATCGCATGCTGCCAAATGACAAGACTATCGATTCTGTTGATTCGGAACCTACTTTTATCAAATTACATCGGGAAGAAAATGGAGTAGGTGGTGGTGCCGGTGCTGTTATAACAGTGTCGAGTGAGGCTAACCTGTACGGCGACATCAACTTTTTAGTAACTCTACATATGAGATTCATTGAACTGCATCACCAGTTGAAAAATAATAAATAGCAGCTTTATTAATAAATGTATTAAATATCCATAAAAAGATGATAGATAAGGCATTTTATAGAAAAACGAATAGTAAAGATGAACAAGAAAGATTAATTGCTGATTAAGAATGGAGCGTATTCTGATTTCATCGACATTTTAAAGCCATGCAATAGTGTGCCTCCGCCACAGATGCGAGCCTTATTTCATCGGTCAAAGGAGTAATCCTTTTCTATGAATATGTATTCAAAAATTGGTAGAGGATTTAGCTGTTCTCGAATATTAATGAATTCGTATTACTCTCATAAAATAGATTATCATTCATAGCCAATAAACTTTGGCAGTACATTAATATTGACAATCTCAATCTTCATCATCCAAAGCTGCCATTGCGCCTATAGTACTATTCATTTATAAATAGCTTAGCGTTAACCGAAATATTTGATTACCCAAATTGGTGATATTGATGATTTTTTGGCTTTTATCAAACATGAACATTGAACATAATAAGGTTTGAGTACGTATCTGCAGCATTAACTTCAGATTATCAAGATAAAGAACGAAATAGCCTCGGCAAAAGCGACTTGCATCAATATGAATATAATCGATCCATCTGTAACCCTATCGAATAAAAACAGTGAAGATGATATCAATAGTGACAATGAAGTAAAATCAACCAAACAATACCAGGAATCTTTTATCTCTCTCGTTGCGGAAAATTTATCCGTCATCCCGTTACAAATATTTGCGTAAAACTGGAAGAGGAGTTGATGGAAGGCGAGACGTATTCGTCGGATTGAGCGTGAAGCAGAATAATAATAAACTCGTCATCACTAGAGCAAAATTGATGGCCATTCAAAATTTTCGAGACTCGATAGTCGCCTCTTGTTCCATAATCAGGAAACAACTCCCCGATGTTTATTGCTAAACTCTTCGAAAGGGGCTCTGAAAGGTACCCTACTGCGGCTATTCGCCCAAACATTGGGTGGACGGTATCGGAACTCTCCCATTTATTTTTCGTGTACAAACAATTTCTTATTCGATTCATATGATCACAAGATCAAAGGGCGTTCAAAAGGGTTGCCTATATTTTATGACAGTGGCGAGAAATCAAGTCGTTTTTTGTAATTTATTGCATATACAAGATTGTGTAAAGTAAAAACCAGATTTTCCATTATTATCTTCATCTAGAATATATTCGAAAATTACGCTACTACGTAAACATTACTCGTATCTGAATTTTCAACGTAGTTGTCTATTTTCGAACCCAGGTTTTTCAGTTAATCATGATGATGCACGTAAGGACTTCAGCCAGACCATGTATCGAAGTGGATCAGCGTCAGGCGAATGATGTTACATTATCATGCAGGGTAATGATAATAATAATAATAATGATAATAATGATAAGAAGAAAAGTGATAATAGCGGTATTACCTAAATCAGTTATAGAAATTCATGAGACTTGTGCTAACATATTATGATTATTATCGAATTAACTTAAATCGCTCCATCACGACAAATTATAAAGAATATGAAAATTTGCATACGCTTATGTTTATCGCGAGTTTTGGTAGTCGTCATGATCCAAATGACTAACGATTTGAAGAAAATAATGTTATTGTTATGGCGAGTACTAAAGAAATGCGGGATGTTTCACTACAATTTTTTTCAACGTTGACTCGGTTAAAGAAACAGTTAGAAATTTGAACAGTATCATGGCCAATATTAAGCAATACATGCTCAATTAAACAGGATCACACTTTATTTGATTTAGATTACATGCAATGAAGCTACAAATACAATAGTAGTAGTGTCGATACAATCCTATCATCTTTGCTGCCATTAAGAATAAAGGGAATGAAAGTTTTTGGATTCGCGGTTCTTACAAGAATAACAAAATTCAATGCAGTGAAAAGCGATAGCAGATGGTTCGAAATGAATTTTTATCATCATTTTTTGATGACAACTTTATCAATGAATTAAGGAAATCTCAGATACCATCGCCAAAGTTTTATGACGCTCTACTATATTGGAATATAGAAATATTTAAAAGTTTAGATAATGCTAATAAATTCAAAAAAGATAAAAGACGAAATGACATTTAAATATATTGGCGATGCAGGTGCAAAGTTTTAATGAAACAATCAAAATGAACAATGATGAAATTACAAACATTATCAATTATTTGAAGTCTCCCAACGAGTGTTAAATACGGAAATATATAATTTCATTTCAGATGCGGTGGTCAATATAGCACACGCAGGGTGTCTTAATGAGACAGCACTTGAGTATTAATGAATTCATTACGACACTTATAGAATGTGCGATTTAAACCCATTATAAAGTTTGCTGAAAAGGATAGTAATTGCAACAGTGCTATATTGAGTGCCACATCAACATCTCAATTAGCATCTATATGAATGCTGAAGAAGATGATGATGATGATGATGATGATCAAGAAGAAGAGAGGAGGATGAAAAGAAGAAGATGATAATGATAATGACGATGACGACGAAAAAGATACTGTCATGGAACACAATAGGACAAGTTGACAAGGAGAAAAAGGTGGGAAAAAAGAAAGTTATCAAAGGAAAAGAGTCAGGTACAATATCAAAAAAACCGTGCTACCGAATAGACTATATATTAAATATTCAAAAAATAATTGAAATATTAAAGTCTAGAAATGAGTTAGTCATCGACAGAAGACTAGAAAAAATATTTTCAAGAAAGAAAATGAACTAGCAGATGTTAAAGAAATATTGCTAGCAACTAGCATTTAAGAGAGTCGATAACCAAACTATATTCAACAAGACAATTCGTCGTTAAAGATAGAGAAATTGATGGTTTGAGAATATAAACCGAAGAGAACACTTCCAATCTTGAAAAAACTACGCTTAATGATATCGGTGGAAGTGCCCTGAGTGGGAGTGCTTTTGCTCGAGACCAAAAGCGAACGAGCAGGATAAAACTAACAAACCGACGCTTCCGAAAATAAAATTCAACGCGCCAGCACTACGACGAGTTTGTCTTTACAGCATCGTAAATCTTCTGCTTTTTGACTTCTGCACATACCATTTTTAACGGGAGAATTTTTCGAATGGGGCTCGCTCATTTTCTAGTCAGCCAAAATTGTGACTCGACCTTCCAATCACAGCAAATAGCAGCATATGGCAGAAATCGATCGTCACAGGGTACGCAGATTCCCAGGTACACATGTCGACAAAGCCACGGGTATATGCGAAAAATGCGCCATGATCTTCTTTAATATTCACACGCGACTCACGCTTGAGCATTTCATTCGCCTTTCGACATCGAACGAACTTTCCGCGAAATATTGTAAGCGCGTTTTCTGTATGCTGCCGCTCTATTGACGATAATAATAATAATAGGATAGCAGTGTCAAAATTTCCGTGGGGATATCGCTGCTCGAGAGTATTACATATCATCAAAAAAAAACTAGCTTTCAAATTTAAACAAAGTAAGCTGCTTTTTACAATATTTCGCCTTCTTCTTAGGATTAAACGACAGCACAATGCTGTAATATTGTCAAAACCCTGAAGTACGCCTGGTAATGAGCGCAGAACTTTTCAACTGCTTTCGCTCCGCTAATGATAATTCGCGCTATCAGTCAATAGTGTTACGACTTGTTATTTTATCACGCTCCTAAAAAGACGAGTCATTTCAATTATTGGGCGCCTTGTACTTTGTTTCTAAAGACGAAAAGATTTTTGTCTCAACTCCATGAAAACGCATTCTAACGGGTGTAGCGGATCTGGTGGCCAATTTTCCTTGTTGAATACGTCGTGCGATCAGACATTGGTCGAGATCCTAACATGAGTGGTTCAATTATTTTTGTAGAGGTGTTGTAAAATACTACGAATATCAAAAGTTGATACACAACAGCATATCAAATGTCAGACTCAACCACAATGACGGTAAATTCACGGTTAAAAATGTAGCAATGAACATTTACGCAGCCCGCCAGAATTCAAAATATTACTCAGTTACCAAGAAGGTTTCAATATGTTGATTATTACGATCCATTACCATCCCACAACGGCGGGCTGGCAGAGCTTTGGTCGCTAATGATAAATGTCTGCCACAGTTTATCCGCGAAATTCTTCTGAGACACTACAACAGTATGGACCGGCCATTCCCGGCTCAAGGGATGACGAGCAGTACGGTCGTATTTACATTTATTTGGCTACGGCGGGCTACTCAAAGCCCGCTCGGTGTTTTAATGTTCGCTGGTTTGGCCGAAAAAATTTTTCGACGGAAAAAGCGAAATGAATCTCCAACGGATAAATTTTTGCCGACAATAATCTCTTTAGACCTCGTCATACCTCACAAGTGAAAGAGATTCCTACAGTTGAAGATTCTTGATATCTTTAAGAAAGATTGATTATTCATTTCTCCAGAAAATAATAAAATCGTTAAGCAAGCATTTCAAGAGAATTACTTGAATCCATTGCATTTTAAGTGAGAAAGAAAGCGACAAAATAACGAATCCATGGCATATTGTAAAGCCGTTGGTTCATTTAGGCCTTATTTCAACAGGAATAAACTTGAACAGGATACTTTGAAAGACTTCAACTATGTTGATACATGATGTACTTGTAGATGTAGCGCTCCGTTTTCAGTGCTTTTCGCCAGATTTACAAAAATGATAATTTCTCAAACAGAAAGAAAGTATCCGTTGAAAATCACTTCGAAGCACGCCAGTATGCGTTAAAATGCATCGCAGTAAATCATTATTTGAAAAATAATTTTGTGCGTACCGTCACATCGTCATTTCAGCTATTTAATTCACTATACGATAATTTGAATGAATACTAATACAAATATAATAAAATAATAACGTAAAGTGCTACACCGCTATTGTATAGTCTCTATTATGTCACTCAATTTCAACGCATGAGAGTTAGTGTTATCACAAAAGAAATAATTAAATTGCCTATAAGACACAGCTATGGATTCAAATACAGTCACATTGTAGTATAATAAATGTCAGAAGACATGAAACTATTCAGACAGTCTAGCATTATCGAGATTCATGCATAGATTTAGCAGCAACTCTTCTCGATATCTAAATAGTTTTAGTATGCTTCTACCAGCCGCACGGTTAGGCTCCATGTTCAGCTGACGGACGCGGTCCAAATACGAAAATACTCCTACCGAAAGTGCCGTTGACAGAGTTCTCTTGTTTACTTGTTAAACAGGCAGATTTGATGACGGTCGACCAGTATGGTGGCCACAGTAATCCATGCCGCCTATTAGGACTTCGCAATGATGAGCAAGTCTTCTTCTGGGCGGACTCATAGACACGCCACACGACAAGTCTTTTAAAAACATTGAACGCTAACGAAGACCAAAGCTGATGCTACATCACCAGAATTGCACCGTCCTCTCAGATCACAAAAGTCTGACAAGACGCGACGAGAAGCCTTCAATTTTTTGCCGTGTAATAGTCATTTCCCTTTGAGTGACGAATTGATAAGAATGAAATTTTAAAGACACCGTACTAAATTCATACATTGCTGTTCACAAATTATTACTATAAATTGATCCTTGGTAGGAAGACATATGTCGTCTCAAAGAATGGATGGGAAAGCGGGTACAAATATATTGGTTCTTTTATTTTTGATCGCAAAATGATAGAAGATTCACTTTTGTAGGTCGAATCTTCGATGTCATGTCGCATTAGCTTTTCGTGCCTGTATTGAATATTGTGTGTCATCGACAACACTTTAATGGCCGATACAATTTCGAGTTTCGCATTATCTTCAAACGATGATAATAATACACAATGACGATGATAAAGACGACAAAGAGTAGGCGAGCTCAGTATTTTCTGATATAGAAGTTGCTTACTCTTCCTAATAAAGCTTGCTATTCAAAAATTTCTGATCGCGCTTGCTTCGCAATAGTATCTAATTTTGTTCCAGATGTTATTCAATCGAAATTTTAAATGATTTGATAACAAGACTGGGTAGGTCCTAGCTTGATCCTTTATCTATCAACAGTACCAATTAAAGTCACCAATATATTGTGAAGGGACAATACATGAAGATACATTCAAACGCCATTCTCCTCCTATATCGCATCACGCGAATGAAAAATAATGATAACTAAAGCATTTCTTCATCGTCGATGATTAATGCTGTTCTAATACTTCATAATCGGCTATAAAACAATCCATATAAAATAGTCTTCGAGGTTACACAACAACACCTGTCAAACAAATCAATTTATTTAGTTAAATAATTGTGTTTCTTAGTATGTTTTTGATTTTTGATGTGGACAATGGAATAATAATAATAATAATAATAATAATAATAATATTAATAATAATCATAAAAAGATACCAAAGAAATAAAATAATTATACGGAAGAGAATGAAAGAAAAAATTAGAATAACACAAATACTCGCATCATAGCCTAGTTTCATCTCGCATTTTTTTGCTATTGCTGATGGTGTGAATAGAGAGACTTAAGTTAATATCTTTGTCATTGTTGGAACATAAACCAGACAATCGGCATATGTGTCCGACAAAGTACCATGGCACAATAATACACAAACTCTTTGGTGCGAGTCGTTTAGTCTTTCAAATACGAAATGAAATTTAAAGTTGTTAGTTTTTGCTATAGTTGCAGTCATCGTCATGTCATTTTGCGACAAGAGTTATGGCTAAAAGATTAAATTGTATTTTCATTCATTGTTACACAATTCCAAAGCCGATAATTATCTAAAATATAATTTGGGATTCAATTTACGCGATAAATTTATATTTTCGAAGACAATTCATTCTTGTACAATACTCACTCACTTCCTTGCACTAGTTTTCCTTTTCAATTTAGTGAAAAAAGCTTTTGTAGCAGCAAACAATGGAGAATTAGCCATGTGAAAGAAGAATTTCTGACCGTTTTTTAAATCGTCAAAATATTAAATAATGGCCGATAGCACGCGCCGTCGAGTTAGCGTAGTAATAGTGGTTGGTAGATCGCTACATATTTCACGAGAATAATATCAATTAAAATCATCATCGTTTTTATGAATTTATTAATAATGTACAGATTGGTAAATGCGAAATCAGGTTGAATTTTCGACTTTCACGATGGAAATCATCTTACATTGATGCAGTTATCCAGAAAGGGAGGGAGTCAGTTTCCATAGTGAGCTGTTCACTACTTGGCGTCAGCGGGCATAGGACGACGACGAGTCAATACAGAGAATACCTTCCACTTGCTACTCGAGAGACGGTCGCGTTGTATCAAAACTACTAGCACTGCTGTTCTAGACAGATGCCTACTGGGTCATTTCAAATACTCGGCGAGAGCCAATGCAATCCTTTAGAGGAGCCCACCACGGTGGAAAACAGTAGTTTTTTTAATTGCCAATGCTCTACTTCTTAATACACATGAAACGAACGGCCTCGAACGCTTCCAAATATTATACAAATATAGATCTGAGACATGGCCGATTGCCTCTGCTAACGACCACGCGATATACTGAATAAAATGACGAGAGACTGCCCTATGGAAAAGATGAACAGCATTACGTGTCTCAGAATAATCTGATTGCCCACAACTATCATGGTCTTCAAGGTACCCCACAGATACCGGTATTTAAAATGGTTGAGAGAAAATGAAAATGACATCATCAACCACCAATCGACTGATGTTTACGTTTTGTTTTGTTCCGATTAATGAATATGATAAAGTCCTATATAATGGCGACGAGTGGTGTCAATACTGAAAGAACAAATGAATTTATCACAATTCAAAGAAAAGCTGGGCGCGAAATAGAAAGCTTTCAAAATGTTATTATTGAAAGTGCCATAAAGCACGAAAACGAACTAAAATATTCTGAAAAGAAAATTTGTCCACTATTCATAATGCGGCCTCCTTTTCCTTCTACTGTCAGGAGATCTGGTATTCGAAAAAGACAATGCCATTAAAGTCGTATTGTGATTCTCTCAAGCGAGCTCAAGGTATCATAAAGGATGAAATTATCAACTATTTTTGTGACCACGATTATCGTGGTCGTCTCAGCGATAGCAATTTGATGCGCTTTTTTAATGATGAATCACATTGCTTACGTAATGATTGACGAAGCTGATGAATTCGATATAAGCAATCATAGAACAGAAAATATCTGAATATACGTCCATTTGTAAATCCTTTCTGTCGGTAGTTAACAAGAACATGACATGATTATCGGCAGGTGATTTCGCTATATCTCTTTCGGTGCAAACCGAATAAGTCAACAAAATATATGAGCGATTATCTTCCAGTTCACAGAAAGTTTGGGGCGAGGCGTTTCTCCATACTTGTCGAGAAGTACAATGGATACATACCTGACCTATAACAAATATAAATAATAATAATAATAATGATATTATTAATCATAATGATATAATCACAGGTGGACAATATTCTGCCAACTATTATAATATATCGCAAAATACTCAATTATTCGAAATGAATTACGGGGGGTTCCAAACGGCCATAAATGTACTAAATATATCTTCTGGACTTGTGAACGATGATATACAAGCAATATCAAAGTGGAGCGATAGAGGGCACAATTCACCTTTTAATAATAAGAGTAACAAAATATCTCAATCTCATTCGAATGTCATTGGATTTAATCAACTTTATACAAAAAATATAATATAAATATATAATATTAGAGAAAGAAAATATTATTAGAAATAAATATTACAGTGTATAATTATATATATATTTAAAATATCAGGTTATCTCTATTTGATAATGCGGTTAAAAGTGTGTATTATTATACTAAATAAATAGTAACAACCCCCCAACGTCAAGACATATATATATCTTTTATCCTTCTCTCTTATAGTTTAATATTACATATACTTATACACTGTAATATTTATTTCTAATAATATTTTCTTTCTCTAATATTATATATTTATATTATATTTTTTGTATAAAGTTGATTAAATCCAATGACATTCGAATGAGATTGAGATATTTTGTTACTCTTATTATTAAAAGGTGAATTGTGCCCTCTATCGCTCCACTTTGATATTGCTTGTATATCATCGTTCACAAGTCCAGAAGATATATTTAGTACATTTATGGCCGTTTGGAAAATTTGTTCATTTTCAATGAGAATATTTTCTGCGACTCTTCTATTATAATGGTTGGCGGAATATTGTCCACCTGTGTTATTATCATTATGATTAATAATATCATTATTATTATTATTATTATATTTGTTATAGGTCGGGTATAATTTATCCATTATCGCTTCTCGAACTGTAGGGTTATGGAGAAACGCCTCATACAAACTCTGTGGACTGGAAGATAATCCGCTCATGTATTTTTGTTGACTTATTCGATTTACCAGAGAAGGGGTCATTAGCGAATCACCACTACCGATAATCATGTCATGTTCTTGATTGGCTTTACCGTTGGAGGTAGAGAGAAGTTTATTTCTAAATGGACGTATAATATTCAAGATATTTTCTATTCTATGATTGCTTATATCGAATTCATCAGCTTCGTCAATCATTCGTAAGAATCCAATGTGTTCATCATTAAAATGCATCAAGGTGCTATCGACGGACGATACGATGTCATTGGTCACAAAATAGTTGATAATTTCATCCTTTATGATACCTTGAGCTCGCTTGAGAGAATCTAATACGACTTTAATGGCATTAATCTTTTCCAATTCTAGATCTCCTGACGAGTAGGAAGAGGAGGCCACATTATGAATGGTGGACAAATTTGCACCTCTTTTCAAGTCTTTTTCTAGTTCGTTTTTCATCTTTATGGCACTTTCAATAATAACATTTTGAAGCTTTTCTATTTCGCGCCAGCTTTCTTTGAATTGTGATAGAGTCGATTTGTTCTCAGTATTGACACCACTATCGCCATTATTAGGACTATCGCTATTTTTCATTAATCGAACAAAAGGTAAAACGTAAGAAAAGTTATTATCGGTCGATTGGTGGTTGATGATGTCCATTTTCATTTTTCTCTCAACCGTTTTCATACCGATATCATCAATGGGGTTACCTTGAACCATGATATGGGACAGTGGATTGCTAATCAATTGTTTCAAGATATTCTGAACACGTATCTTGTTCATATTTTCCCATGGGGCCAGTCCTCTCTCGTCATTTTTATTCCGGTATTGGCTATCCTTCTTAGTGGTCGTTAGCAGGGGCAATCGACCGCCGCTGACAGTGATGTCTCCGGTTTTTGGATCTATGGTGTACGCTGCTGGTGATTTGGAAGCGTTCGAGGCCATTTCTGATATAAATTCGTTTATATTCTTATTAAAGAGTAGAGCGATGGCGGTTAAAAGCTCTGGTAAAAGACCCACCGTGGTGGATATCTCCTCTAGGGATGCATTGGCTCTCGCCAGTGTTTTGAGAATGTTGGTGGAAGCATCTGATACTAGAACAGCGGGTCTTGTAGTTTTTAGATTAATCTGGCGACCGTCTCTCAGTGTAAATTGGAAGGTATTCTCTGTATTATTTCGATCATCGTCTATGCCCGTATTTGTTACGACGCCCGAATGCTGAGTGGGGCAACTCACTTGTAAATAATTAGGCTTGACTCCTCCCTTTTCTTTGCTCGCATCTCCCAGGATGGCTGCGTCGTGTAGAATTAGTTTTCCATCGGTAAAGGGGTCAATGGTCAACACCGGTTTTTTATATTTACCAATCTCGTACATTTTATTATCATTACAAATATCGATGACGGGATTTTTCGTGATGAGAGTATTCTCGTGAAGAATATGTGTAGCGAGTCCTATGAACCCACTATTGCCACCGCCGGCTCCGAGAACGACGCGTGCCATATCGGCCATTGGTTTAGTATTTTGGTGATTTAGAAAAACGGTCAGGGGTCTTCTTGCTTCTATGGCTAATTCTCCATTGATTTGTTCTTGCTGCAAAAGCACCGCACAGTTGGAAGGGAAGGCTAGTACCAGGAGCGGGTGAATTTTATTGTACAGAATGGTGTCTTCAATGTGGATCATAGGTGTTATCGGCGTAAGATGGCTGAGATCGGTGGATCCCGAATTACTAAGAGTATATTTTAGATAATTATCGACTTTGGATTGTGTAGCAATGAGTGAAAAATACAATTTAATCTTTTTAGCCATAGCTTCTTGTCGCAAGAGAGGCATGACATTGTTTTGCAATACTCTTAAGAAACCAACAACTTTAGAGATTTCATTTCGTATTTGAGAACTAAACGATACACTTGATTGACTCGCACCAAAGGGTTTATTATTATTATTATTTGCCATGGCCGCTTTTTTGTCGGACGCATGTATGCCGGTTGATGCGAGTTTGTGTTCCAACGATGACAAGATATTGGCAAAAGTCTCTCTATTCACACCATCAGCAATAGCTGCGAATACCGTATTAAACATTTGTGTTATTCTACTTTTTCTTTCATTCTCTTCCGTATAATTGGTTTTAATTTCTTTTGAGGTATCGTCTTTTGTATTATTATTAATATTATTATTATTATTATTATTATTATTATTATTCCCATTGTCCATCAAAAAATCAAAGGAAGCAGCAAACGATCCCGCGTCTCTATAGGGTACAATTATTTTCTCACTCGTGTGATGATTAGGTGTTGTTGATAAGTAACCTCGAAGACTATTACATATGGATTGTTTTATAGCCGTATTAACAGTATTGGAGACAGCATTGGTCATCGACGATGAGGAACCGCTGTTAGTCTCATTATTTTCATTTCCACTTTGTAACACTGACGATGATGCGATATAAGGAGAGAGATGGCGTTTAATTGTATCTTCAATATGTTGTCCCGCTCCTGATATATTGGTAACAATTGTACTGTTGATAGATAAAGGATCAGTAGGACTACCCAGTCTTGTTATCAAATCATTTAAAATTTCATTGGATAACGTCTGGGCAAAATTAGATACTATATTACTGAAAACAAGAAGCGCGTTATTCATTCGAGACTTTTGAATGTAAACATTAGGAGGTAGAGCATTCTGTATCAAGGTACTGAGCTCGCCTCTCTTTGTCACGTCTTTATCATCGTCGTTGTTATTGTTATTATCATCGTTTGGATGTCTGAGACTCGAAAATTGTTCGGATGCCGTGGTTAGTTTGAGATCGGCCGTGCAAAAGTGTTGTCGATGACACTTTAGTATTCCGAGTATACCTCGGGCCGCAGCTGGTCTGACTATGACATCGAGATTCGACCCTGCTACCCTGAAGGGTGAATCTTCTATCGTTTTGCGATCAGAAATAAAGGAACCAATATATTTTGTACCCGCTCCCATATCGCTCCATTCTTTGAGACGACGTATGACTGATGGTCCTCCTACCAAGGGATCAATTCTCGATATAGTGGCCACATAATTTTTAATGGCTAACAATGTATGAATTTGGTACGGTGTCTTTAAAATTTCATTCTTATCAATTTCGTCCTCAAAGTGAATATACGACGGCATGAGGCTCTCGTCGTCCGTCTTGTCCGAACAATGGTGAAGTCTGAAGGGACAGTTACAATTCTGGTGATGTAGCATCGAAGCGACATCCCCCAGACGCCCGGATAACCGTTCGAAGCGTTCAATGTTTTTAAAGACACTTGTCGTGTCTGTAACGTGTCCCATGAGTCCGCCCAAGAAAGAAGACTTGCTCATCGATTGCGGGTCTAATAGACTCAACATGAGATTACTGCAATTGGTAATGGCCACCGGTAGTGTCTGGTCGACATCATCAAAATCTCTACCCTGTTTAACCAAGTAGGGGAGCAAGAGAACTCTGTCAACGGCCTTTTCGATAGGAGTGTCTCGCGTGTTATACAGGACCGCGTCCGTCAGTAGTTGATTATTTTCGGATAGGATGGCCCTGGCCGTTGCGGCCTGTGACGATCCCTCCAACAGGAGCGCTTTCGTTTCGGTAGATATCGGAAAGAGTTGACACTGCTCGTCTAATAACATGAATCTCGATAATGTACTAGACTGTCTGAATAGTTTCATGTCTTCTGACATTGTATCAATAAAGCCCTTCATTAATATATTCCCAATGTGACTATTATTTGAATCCATAGTATTGGTAATCTTATAGGCGAATTTAACATCTCTAATTATTTCTTTTAACAACTTTAAATTGATAGCCTCTTCTACCGACTCAATGTTTCTCGATAATATTTCTTCGTTGAAATTGAGAGCCAGTTGCCTGACATCCGAGATGAGAGACCTATTCATACAATAGCGATTGGTAGCCTTGCGATTATTATTTTTATTATAATTTGTATTGGGTGATATTAGATTCAAATTATCGTATAGTGAATTAAATATGGTGTTCAGGGCCGAAATGGGACTAGTGTTTTGATAATTGTTGGTACCTTTTTCCTTATTTTTCAAATAATGGTTACTGCGATGCGACAACAACATACTGGCGTCTTTCAAGTGATTTTCAATGTTGGATACTTCTTTCTGTTTGGTAAAAATCATTTTTGTAAATCTATTTGGCACTGAAAACAGCGAGCATACATCTACAAAATTATCCATCATGGTATCTAGAGCGAGGTTGGATGCTAAAACATCCTGATCCGATTCAAACATTCCCTTGTTGAGTAAAATTTCGTGAACCGACGGCCGATACTCGTGGATTCGTTCTTGTCGCTTTCTTTCCTCTAAAATCGCAATGGATTCAAGTAATTCCTCTTGGAGAATCTTGCTAACGTTTTTATTATTTTCTGAGATGAGATAATCAATCTTTCTTAAGATATCAGAATCTTCAACAAGATTATAAGGAATCCTCTTTTCACTATTGGTTATATGACGGAGAGATTTCATAAAGGGGGTGTGTCGACAAAGAGTATCCGTTAATGAGAGATTCTTTCCTTTTCCGTCCAGGAAAAATTTTTTTCGGTAGGCCAGCGGGGCCATTAAAACACCGAGCGGGCCGCAATTATTGCCGTAGCCGTCATCTTCGTGACCGACACTGTCGGTCATCCCGTAACCGGAGATGGCCCGGTCCACCAAACGACATACGCTGTTGTAGTGTCTCAGAGGATTTCGCGGATAGGCTTTAGTAACGAACGATGATTTATCGGCCGCTAGAGTCGAAATGGCACCCAGCGTTAAAGCTCTACTTATTGCCGTTGATATGGGATGAGCATCCCCGATAATGGATCGTAATAATCCAATCAACATATTGGAAACTATGCTGGTAGCCAAGTGAATATTACAACCGAGATTGGTCACATTATTAAGACCTAATAGTTTTGAATACGTAAAATGTTCATGCTTGTTACGATGCAAATTGCAACCGTGAGCTACCGTCATTGTGGTTCTCAAATCGAGTCTGTTGTTGTTAATGCTGTTGTTATTATCAACTTTGATATTCGGTATCTTTTTTAACGATTTTCCTCTCCCTACAAAAATGGGTAGACCGCTCATGTTAGAGATCTCGACCAATGTCTGATCGCACGACGTATTCAACAAGGAGGTGGCCACCGGATCCATACCCGTTAGAATCGCATTTACTATGGAGTTGAAGAACCGTCTTTCGTCTTTAGAAACAAAGTACAACTTTTCAGCATTGGGCGATATAGAGGCTAAGGCATTGGTAATTGAATGACTCGTCTTTAGGGCGTGCGATAATGTAGGGTCGTGACACCTATTGACGATAGCGCGGAATTTATCATTAGCCAGACCCGGACAGTTGAAAAGTTCTGCGCTCGGTACCAGAACCGTGCCCGGGTTGACAATATTACAGCCTTTATTGATGCTGTCATTTAATCCTAAGAGAGACGAAATATTTGTAAAAGCAGCTACTTTTTGTTTAAATTTGAAAGCTATTTTTTTGATGATGCTATTATTACTCTCGAGCAGCGACAATACCGCGGAGGTGGCACTGCTGCTGTTATTATTATTATCGTCCAATAGAGCGGCAGCGTACAGGGCCTTCAAGTCTTCGCGGGACCGTTCAGTGTCGAAGGCGAATGAATGCTCAGAAACGTGAGTCGGCGTGTGGATATTAAAGAGAATCATGGCGCATTTTTCGCATATACCCGGTATAACGGTCGACATGGTACTTTTAGGGTCCTGCGTACCCTGTGACGATAAAATGATTTCTGCCATATCTGCTATTGCCATGAGTTGGAGGTCGGGTCTAGTTTTGGCCTGACCAGAAATGGGCGACGAACCATTCGAAAAGAATTCTCCCGTTAAAAAGATGGTATGATGCAGGGGACTCAAAAAGCAAGAGAAAGGTACAGTGCTGGTAAAGACTGCTTCATTCGTAGTGCTGGCGCGTTGAGTTTTATTTTCGGAAGATTTTTCAGTCAGTTTGTTAGTTTTATCCTGCTCGTTCGTTTTGGTCATGATAATATCGCTCTCAAAAGCACTCCCACTCGGACCTCCACCGATATCGATAAAAGCATTAGTTTTTTCAAAGATGGAAGTGATCTCTCGGTTTATATTCTCAAACTCTTCCTGGTCTATCATCAATTTCTCTATCAAACCTTTGATAGTTGTCTTGTTAGTTATAGTTTGGTTATCGGTCTCTTTTAAACCATCTTCTAGTTTATTGCTTAATATTTCTTTAACATCTGCTAGTTCATTTTCTTTCTTGAAAATATTTTTTTCTAATTCTCTTCTGTCGTTGACCAATTCTTCATTTCTAGACTTTAATATTTCAATTATTTTTGAAAGTATTTTGTTACTATTTAATATATAGTCTATTCGGTTAGCACGGTTTTTGATAAGTAATTTACCCTGACGTCTTTTCCTTTGGTCTTTCTTTTTTCCCTTTTTCTTTTTCTCCTTATCAACTTGTCCTGTGTGTTCCACATCTTGACCATCTTTTTTAGTATCTTTTTCGTCGTCATCGTCATTATCATCATCTTCTACATCATCTTCTTCTTTTTCATCCTCCTCCTCTCTCTTCTTGATCATCATCATCATCATCATCATCTTCTTCAGCATTCATATAGATCTTAATTGGATGTTGATCAATGGCACTCAATATAGCACTGTTTATATTACTATCCTTTTCAGCAAACTTTATAATGGAGTTTAAAAAATCCTTGTCTCGTGTCGTAATGAGTCCATTAATGCTCAAAATCTTGGCTTCATTAAGACTGGTATTCTCACCGGATTGGTTGTCTTTATGTTCCTCGAGTTCATTGGTCTCACTCTGAATGAAATTATATATTTCCGTTATTTTAACCTCGTTGGAACTCAAAATATTGATAATGTTTGTAATTTCATCATTGTTCATTTTGATTGTTTCATTAAAGGCTGCCTCTGCATCGCCAATATATTTAAGAGTATCATTTCGTCTTTTATCTTTTGAAAGTTTATTAGCATTATCTAAACTTTTAAATATTTCCCTGTTCAATATAAGTAAGGCATCATAAAACTTGGCGGTGGTATCTACAGTTTCCTTAAATTCGTTGATAAAGTTGTCATCAAAAATGATGATAGGAATTCGAATTTCCGGTTTTGTTAGAGCCACCTTTATCGCTTCCTTATTAATTTGTTGTTGTTTATTGGAACCATTGGGTCCAAAAGCTTCATTCCTTATTCTGGTAACAGCAAAGATGATGGGATTAGCTACATCATTTTCACTATTATTGTTTGTAGCCTCACTACCCATGTAATCTAAATCAAATAAAGTGTGATCCTTGTTTGAATTGAGCATGTATTGCTTAATGTTAGCCATGATACTGTTCAAATTTCTATAAGCTGTTTCTTTAAACGAAGCCAACGTTGAAAAATTATTGGTGAAATTTCCGGACAGCGTTTCTTTGTACTCGCCCGTAACAATAGCATTATTTTCTTCTTCATCGTTAGTCATTTGGATCATGACATTTACCGTGCCCAAGGCTTCCTCGATGCTACTCTTGGCGGTATGCAAATTTTCATATTCTTTATAATTTGTCGTATTGGACGATTTAAGTTCTTCGATGGCATGTCGTAATATGTTTCGTCTCATGGTTTCTATAGAGCTGATTTGGGTATTACCGCTATTATCCTTTTTCTTCTTATCATTATTATCATTATTATTATTATTATTATCATTACCCGCCATGATAGTCTCAACATGATTCGCCTGACGCTGATCACTCGATACATGGTCTGGCGAATCGAGTCCTTGGAACAGCGATGCATCATCATGATTCCAACTGAAAAAACCTGGGTTCGAAAATAGACTAATGAGATTAGCTACGTTGAAATTCAGATACGAGTGTGTTGCATGAGCGTGAAGTATTTTCGAATATGTTCTAGATGAAGATAATAATGAAAAATCTGGTTTCTGCTTTACACAATCTTGTATAGTACTGTCATTACAAACGACTTGATTTCTCGCCACTATAGGAATATAGGCAACCCTTTTTGAGGCATAGCTTTGATCTTGTGATCGCTGTGAATCGGATAAAGTGGTAAATCTATTGTTTGTACACGAAGAATAAATGGGAGAGTTCCGATACCGTCCCACGGATGTTTGGGCGGGAACTAACCGCAAATTAGGGGTACCTTTCAGAGCCCCTTCGAGAGTTGTAATAAACTGTTTTATCAGGGAGTTGTCCTGATTGTCCAGCATGAACAGAGAGGCGATATCGGGTCTCGAATTTTGAATGGCCATCAATTTTGCTCTAGTGATGACGAGTTTATTGTGTGCTGCTTCACGCTCAATCCGACGGGCTGCAGTCTCGCCTTCCATCAACTCCTCTTCCAGTTTTACGCAAATATTTGTAACGGGATGACGGATAAATTTTCCGCAACGAGAAGGAATAAAAGATTCCTGGTATTGTTTGGTTGATTTTACTTCATTGTCACTATTGATATCATCTTCACTGTTTTTATTCGATAGGGTTACAGATGGATCGATTATATTCATATTGATGCAAGTCGCTTTTGCCGAGGCTATTTCGTTCTTTATCTTGATAATCTGAGACAATGCTGCAGATACAGTACTCAAGGCCTTTATTATGTTCCAATGTTCATGTTTGATAAAAGCCAAAAAATCATCAATATCACCAATTTGGGTGTCAAGTGTATTTTTTCGGTTAAGCGTAAACTGTTTATAGGGTGTATAGGATAGTACTATAGACGCAATGGCAGCTTTGGATGATGAAAGATTGAGATTGTCAATATTAATGTACTGCCAAAGTTTATTGGCTATGAATGATAATCTATTTTTATACGAAATTAATACAGATTCGTGATATTCGAGAGCAGCTAAATCCTCTACCAATTTTGAATACATATTCATAGAAAAGGTTATATCCTTTTGACCGATGAAATAAGGCTCGCATCTTTCATTGATGGCCAGGAGCACACTGTGCATCATTCTCATGGCTTTAAATGCGATGAAATCGGAATATATCCCATTCTTATTAATCAACCCAATTAATCTTTCTTGTTCATCTTTACTATTCGTTTTTCTATAAAATGCCTTATCTATCATCTTTTTATGGATATTTAACATTTGTGTAAAAGCATATTTATTATTTTTCAACTGTTGATGCAGTTCAATGAATCTCATATGTAGAGTTACTAAAAAGTTGATGTCGCCGTACAGGTTAGCCTCACTCGACACTGTTATAACAGCACCGGCACCACCACCTACTCCATTTTCTTCCCGATGTAATTTGATAAAAGTAGGTTCCGAATCAACAGAATCGATAGTCTTGTCATTTGGCAGCATGCGATGAATCGGACCGACAGAGTTATTTTCTAGTTTGGTTTTTTGCTCTTTACAGAAATCGGAGAGGATTATAGACGATCGAGCAAATACGTTATCATTACATTCGTTTAACGTGTGACCGAGCCCGATATTGATAGTACCGGTAATTTTATCAGTTGCATTATTAAATCGATCACATACCGACATATTATAGAGAGAGAAACAAGATGTCGGTAGGGTACCCTTGACGGTTTTCAAAATGTCACTAATCCTCTGAGGTTCACTGTAAAACATTTGCCTGCTGTTAATTTCTCGAAATATTGTTTGTAAATCAACGGGAGAGTTGCTGGACTTTCGTATATCTTCGTTCACGAATAAGGTAGGTGAGGTCAGACCTAATACTCCATCAATGTGTCGCATTCTCATGTTAAATATATCACTTAGTAAAACATTACTAGAACGTGATTTTTCTACCGCGGGAGAGGTAATAGCCATTTCAAGTTTCTTTTGTAATTTATCAAGATTATTCCTAGAAGCAATCAACCATTCAACAACGAGGGGGGTCAAGTTGGAGAATTTACTACTTAACACTAGTGCCGCAATGGTCATAAGGTCTGTATGATTTCTCTCCATAGAATCATCATATACAATATCTAATGGGACTGAAGAGTCTGGTGGTGGTGGTGGTGGTGATGATGATGATGGTGGTGGTGGTGGCGGCGGCTGTTGTTGTTGTAGCGATGATGATGATGATGGTAATGGTGGTGGTGGTTGTTGTGGCGGTGATGATGATGGTGGCGGTGGTGGTGGCGGCTGTTGTTGTTGTTGTAGCGATGATGATGATGATGGTAATGGTGGTGGTGGTGGTGGTTGTTGTGGTGATGATGGTGGTGATGGTGGTGGTGGTGGTGGTGGTGGTTGTTGTTGTTGTAGCGACGATAATGATGATGATGATGGTAATGGTGGTGTTGATGGTTTTAACGTTAACACTGTTGGTAATGATGATGATGATTGAGGTGTATATGCTATTGTTAAATTATCTTTTAGTGTCACTGTTTGGGATCGTTCTTCTTGTGAAGATGATGGTGATGATGGCGATGATAATGGTGGTGGTTGTTGTTGTTGTGGTTGTTGTTGTTGTTGTTGTTGTTGTTGTTGTTGTGCCGATAATTTTCGTTCTTTTAGCAGTGGTGCTGGTGGATATGTAATATCCAATAATTTAGGTACACTGTCATGATTAGGGTATTTAGAATTGATAGGAAATGGAATATACATTCGTGAAAATTCCAATACTATATTATTTCTATTTTTTATTATAGTAATGACCATGTCCGTCATCTCTTTTGATTGGTCATTTATCCAATTAGTGTGTATTGTTTTTGTTTTTTTTATTTCTTTCAACTTATGGTGTATATTCGGTATAAGTTGGTCATTATACTCTTCCATATCATGACATTTTATTAAATGTTTTAAGCAATCTTCTTTATAGGTATTAATATCTTGTAATTGATCGGCTATATCGTTATATTCATTAGGATGGTTTTGGGGATTTTCCATTATACCATAAATATATATTAAATAACCCTTTATATCAGATATATCTAGAATTGTACGAGATCTCAATTCTGAATACATAGTGTTATACCAACTATCTAATTCCTGTATAAATTCAGAAAATTCTTTTATTTGATCTGTTTTATCCTTGTCCGTATCGTCTCTATCATCATCATCATCATCATTGTTAGTACATTCTATATCCTTTTTATATCCAAATGACATCATTAATCTTAAAACAGGTCCATATAACCAATTTGAATACATTTTGGGATAATATTTATCCATTAGTCGTTTAAAAGTTTGTACAGGTAGCGCCCTATTCATGATATTCAAGGTGGAATCTGGTCTTATATTTACCTCCGTAATAATGGTAGGAGCATTCAAGGATGCTGACTTAATAATATCTTCTTTCAAATAAATAATACTCTGTAAATCATGATTCACGAATATATTATCTCGTAATAATTCACCAGCATGAGATTTTGCAGGTTCTGTATAAAACAAATCATATATTTTCTTTACGTTAGCATTAATCCGAGAGAGAGTCTCCATCGTATGCGATAATACTATATCTGTTTTTTTAATTAGAGCTCTATAATCATCTGCTTCTTTTTTCCTTTTTTTCTGCATTGGTGCATTAGTATTGTATTTACTAAAGAGCTCACCTATAACAGTTTTTTCTTTAGTAAGTTTTACAGATATAATTCTCCCATTGTCGTCCACGTAGACATCTTTAGGTGCAAATTGCCTTCTGAAAGAAGCTAGTTTTTTCAAATAATTTTTGTATTCCTCGTTATCGCTATCCTCATCTTTTTCAGTAGGATCGTGGTCACCATTACCATTTTTATCATCCGATAATCTTAAAATGTCTTTACAAGACCATCCTTCCATGAAAAAGTTACGACCATAGATAAATGCTATGGCTTTTTTCATTTCACTGATATTATCGTCATAATAATAATAACACGATTTATTATTACCATCATTGTCATTATCATCATTATCATCATCGTCGTCCTCATCATCATCATCATCGTCAGTATCATCATCATCATCATCATCGTCGTCGTCATCATCATCATCGGCATAGAATTTATTTTTCTTATTATAACTACCATTATAATGATAATCATCATCATCATCATCATCATTATCCGTTTCCATTTCAGTAACAGAGTCAGCATCACTCATGTCAACATCATTTTCATCACTATAAATGTAATCATTGTTATATATACCGTCAAATAGTGTCGTATTCATACAAGAAGATGGATTATTCGTCATACATGTATAGAATGAAGGTAATTGATTATTTAGACATTTTTTCTTTTCTAATCTAAAATCTTTAGTCTTGAAGAAACGATCCGTATAATGTTGTTTGTACTTTTCTGAGAGTATTGAAGGACCCGTCAAGATCTCGGAGAGCGTGCTCTTGTTTTTGAGCACAACTTGTTTTCCCTTTTCCCCTTTTCGGGTAAGCCTCGTCAAGTCTTTCAAAATATTACGTATTTCATCTGCATCTTTATTTCTTACATTATTCCATACCCGTTTAAAAGTCAGAGCGGCATTTTTGGCCAATACGCCTTTAGAGGTTACATTTTTAAACATTTCGCATACAATTTGACAGACTGTTAAGAGTTTTATAATTTTTGCTTGGGTATCTTCACTCAGGGTCGTTAATTTCATATCTGTGTCTAAATAACCCAGTAGAAAATATCTAAGGAAAAATGATAAAAATAAACCTTTTTGTAAAAATGTTTTTCCCATGAATAATTTAATATCTTCAATGGGTAACATCTCAAAGATGGCTCGGGTTGCTTCTTCACCGCATTCGCTAACTCCCGAAAGACCTAAAAGGCATCGCAGCGAAATGTGTGTGGTGTTGGTATGTTGCGTTTGGGCGACAATTTCTTTAGAGCGACAAATTTGACTGGCTAATAAATACATTTTGGATTCCTGATTAATTTCAATAGCTCTACTCGTAATTACCAGTAATACATTGGCCATTAATTCTTCGAGCACGCTTTGACGATTATTTTTTTTGTTCAATGCAAAATTATTCCCCAGGGTCGTTAAAAGTAATCGGTATAATTTATTTCCTTCAACTATACATTTTTTATAATGAGAACCATCTTCCGCCACATCAATGACGAACATTTCAATCTCTTTAATAGATTTAACATAGTCTCTTTTCAAATCATTTTTATCTCCGGTTAGTAAGGAATAAGTGTTGCCTATCGACAACAGACATCTTTTACTGTCATTACCGTCTTCGGTATGCTCAAAGTCAATGTCCATTTCTTCGTCGTCTACATTGTTATCATCACCTTTTGGTAAAAATAAACTATCATCCCTGTTGCTATCGAAAATTTCTATAATATTCGCGTAAAAATCTTTATAAAATCCAAAATCTACATTATCATATTCAATATTATTAATACGGATATTATCGTAATCGTCATAACAATACTCTTTAGTGTGGACATCTTCTTCATTTGCTCTATATTTAGGAAAGAAATGACGTTTATTTCTCCCTTTTCCCTTCTTATACAAAAGAGAACGATGATTTTCAATGATGGTTAAGAATTCTTTATATTGTGACGGTTTGGCCAAGAGGGCAATCAGGGAGTGGGTGCTCGATAGATTGAGATGTTCGAGTACCGGAGAATTGGCTGATAGCCATTTCGTGATTTTTCGGGCCGACATCCTGGCGGTCTTATTTATACTCAGAACGCTAACGATAATACACATTTCATATATAGCTTTAGTAGCTTCTATGAGAGAGGTTTTAAAAGTGGGAATGTTGTCAATTGTTTCGTATACTAAATCGGTTTTGACTGAAAGATCATCAAGCGATGAAAAGGAAGTGCTTGGATCGTCTTTCTTGCCTAAAAAGTTATTTGTTCTATGGTGAGGTGAAGTGAGCATAGACAATGTGGTCCACGATGAATTCGGCACTTTATTTTCGGCAAGATCGTTATGGTCTGTAACATTTCCATTGTTAAATCGATTAGACATGACCAATAATATCTCATTAATATCCTTCATATTATCATCATTATTTGTACTATTATCTTGGTGGAAGCTAGATTCCGTCAGGAGGTTTTCAGTGCGATGCTTTATATCTGTAGCCCTTAAAATTAAATCTTTGGAGTAGAGAGTAATCGACCTGGTAAGAGCCAGACTCAGACTGTCTGGATTAGATATAATTTTATCGAGTGCCATATTGAAGGTGGAATCGGATGTGGGCAAAGATTCGAGGACTTTATTGCCAATCAAAGTATTTTCCCAGTCATCGTACTCCTCTTTCTTTAGCTTTAACATGGGGTTATAAAAAGATGATAATACTCTTATTTGGCTAGGTGTTAACGTTTCATCATTATCGGTAATGATCCTGTCGAACAAGGGTAGAGCCTTTTGAGAAAAATAACGAGTGGGCATTCTCCAACAGTGTCGCACCGATACTCCGCTCTCAGTAGCGGGGCTCGTCGCACTGTTTGCTCGACATCCTATGGTATTGAAATGCTTGGCCAAATTCAAAACGGCTTTCGTATTACGATTATCCTCATCGCCACACAAGTCGTCGGGTAAATCCGTGAGCCCCAACAATAAACAAGAGGGGTTGGACTCCTTTACAGAATCGATTGTTGTTTGTAGAAAAGCCTCCACGCATTTTGAGAATAGATTTTCGGATGGCACCCACATGTTGGAGAGCGCGAGCGTGTGAGGCGGTA
>BOPN01004131.1:50000-57500 GCA_017312705.2 Penaeus japonicus | reverse complement strand
ACATACACACACAAATACATACATATAGATAGATAAACTGCGTGGGTGTGTGTGTCTGTGTGTGTGTATGTGTGTGTGTGTGTACATGCGTGTATTTTGCGTGCGCGCGTGTATGCGTGTGTGTGTGTGTGTGTGCATGCGTGTATTTTGCGTGTGTGTGTGTGTGTGTGTGTGTGGATGCGCGTGCCCTAAAGTGAAACACGTATTATCAATCTCGATTCTCAGAAACTTTTCCAACCTTGAATATCGTTAACTGTTTTCTGGCCTTCCAACTGATTAAAAGAATCAAATCATTTTATCAAAACTAGATTTATAACCACATAATGATAGAGTTTAGTCATCGTCTTTTTTCTTTTCTTTTTCTTCCAGAGCGCTAGGTTGCATTTCAATTGCTAACGGGGAAGGGAGGGTCCATATGGACCCTCCCTCCCCTAACTCTCTCTCTCTCTCTCTCTCTCTCTCTCTCTCTCTCTCTCTCTCTCTCTCTCTCTGCCTCTCTACCCATCTATTTGTCAGTTTAACTGTTTCAGTATCTGTCTGTTTCGCTCTCTCTCTGTCTATGTATGTGTACACATATGTATATATATATATATATATATATATATATATATATATATATATATATATATATATATATATATATATATATATTAAACATACGCACACTGTGTGCGTGCGCGCGTATAAATTCATATATGTAAACATGCATAAAGACACACGCACACACACATGTATGTCTATATATGATAATTGTAAACTATCAAAATGCAAGTTAATAATATCAATCAGGATAAAAAATCATCCATTTCAGCATGAAATTATTATCTAAAATCAAAATGTCAAAACCATAAAGACAGATCACACATGGTGTCTTTTTTATTTTTTTTTATATAGTTATAATTTTTCCTGTCCTTGTATTGCACAAGTTCTTCGTGTTTATCCTTTTTTTTCTGAATATTTCTTACGGGCTTTGGAAGGACGTGGAGTGCCCGGGAGCCACTATAAAAGAAGCTGCTCGGAACACCTGCGTCAGTGCCTACTCCTGTTCTCTCGACGGCGCATTGCAACAGCCCCCTGCAACATGATTGGTCTTCGCTCAGTAGTGAGTATATTGCTTTAAGGGAGCTTTTTTATGCAGGTTATAAGTATCCTTTATGCTTCATGCTATAGGTGTGTTATAAGTATCCTTTATGCTACATGTTATAAGTATGTAATAAATTCCCTTTATGTAAAATGTTCTAAGTGTGTAATAAGTATCCTTTACGCCACATGTTCTAAGTGTCCTATAAGTGTCCGAGGAGGGATCTCCGAGGCAGGCGCTGATCGAGTGTTCCTCCCGCAGGTGCTGGCGGTGGCGCTGGTGCACGTCGCGTCTGCCGTTCCTGGTGGCAGCTACGGCGGCGGGTTCGGTGGCCGCCCTTCCGTCGGACTGGGCGGAGGCTCCTTCGCAAGCCCGTCTGTGGGCTTTGGAGGAAGTTCCTTTGCCGGGCCCTCTGTGGGCGTTAGCAGCGCCTCGTTCGCACGCCCTTCGGTTGGCTTCGCTCGTCCCTCTGTTGGATTTGCGCGTCCGTCTGTTGGATTCGCTCGTCCCTCTGTTGGCTTCGCTCGTCCCTCTGTTGGCTTCGCTCGCCCTTCCGTTGGCTTCGCTCGCCCTTCCGTTGGCTTCGCTCGCCCTTCAGTTGGCTTCGCTCGCCCTTCCGTTGGCTTCGGCGGGAGCTCCTTCGGGCGCCCTTCCGGTGGCCTGGGAGTTAGCGGAGCCTCCTTCGCGCGCCCTTACTCGTACGGACGCTAGACGAGCCTGCACCCGAACCTCTTCTTCAAGTATTAATTCACGCTGCGGGGCATTTCAATAAAGATGTCTGTTTAACTTCCCGTGTATGGTTTTCGATCCTGTTATCAAGATATCTGAATATTGGTTTAGTTGCTGCAAAGATAAACAAATGTACAAGGTCACACATATATGCATAAACACATACCTTCTATTCTATCTCTCAAAGATTTTAATACTTAATGATCATAAGAAGATCGTTCCCCTTTGATTTTTTTTTCTCAGTATATCCCTTTCATTCTTTTAGGTGTTCCCTCAATTTTGAACCTCACATGCCTCCATAATTTATTTGACTCCATTCATAAATTTCTTGTTTTTTTCCCCTTCCATCTATCTAGGCCAAATAAGTACCTCGGACATGCATCATTATTCAATAAAGAAAAAAATATTATGGCGGTTTAAGATATCTTAATTAGTATCTCTTCGTAAGCATCATATGCTGTGTTTCCATTTGCCTCTTTTCCAGTAATTTAAGTATTTGATAATGCTAAACAACACTTTATAACCGTTTTTTAGAAAGCAAATTTAACGTTAAAGAATTAGACTTAGTTAGACTGTTGATATAATTTTCGGTCACTGTTATGATACATTTTTTATATAAAGCACATTTTATATACAGCTATGATATAGAATACGTGTATAGCTTATTCTTTCAAAATCAATCTATACAAAAGAAAATAATTGCAAACGAAGAATTTCTAAAAAATAAACTTAATCATCGTAATTGTATGACTTATATAGCAGATACTTCTTCATTCCCATTTCTCCCCTGATCATATACATAAAGTGACTCAACCTAAAACGCAACTAAGTCACAGCACCAGGAAGGACAACCATATGCTGAGCGACAATTCCCAACCAATTTCCAGATTTTGGCTAATACTGTTTACTCTTATATCATCAGCTGATAACCTTTCCGACCTAATATTTACCGAGCTTCCTACCTACAATTTAACCCCTGTATGGCGGGCTAGAAGACACAGTGTAATTCTAGATAACAGGCTATTTAGAAAAAAAAAATCGGCTTTAAAACCAATTTAGACGTTAAAAAAAACACATTTCCTGGCGTTGAGTTTACAGAATACCACGACCTGAGCATGCCCGCGATACCACACAACATACCATATCATATCATATCATACCATATTAACTGACCCCTTCAGAGGTGAACGTAATATTTTGCGAGTATCCCTTTTTTTTCATACTTTCTGCATTTTTTTTTTTTTTTTTTTTTTTTTTTTTTTTTTTTTTTTTTTCCCTACATGCATCCTTATGTATAACAGTTTTCTTCTTGTTTTCCAATAATTTATATCATAGCTTCTCTCACACCATCTTAAAAACGAAGCCTCCATTTTCCTTCGCTCTCCTCCAGTCATGAGAGCGATTTGCATGACGATTATGTCCTCCTCATGAGGCCCAGTTACATCATAATTATGTTGTCCTTCCTTCCTTAAGCCTTCTTAGAATGAACTTTTTTGGTTGTTTGAGAATTTCCCTTGGAAGCTCTTCCGTTGGGTTTAGCAGAGGAATCCGTGTGTGTCTATCTGCTTAAAAGGTTTAAAAGAGGCTTCTTTGGTTGCCCTTTCAACCAGAAGGCTTCTTTGGTTGCCCTTTCAACCAAAAGGCTTCTTTGGTTGCCCTTTCAACTAGATGGCTTCTTTGGTTGCCCTTTCAACTAGAAGGCTTCTTTGGTTTCCCTTTCAACCAGAAGGCTTTTTTGGTTGCCCTTTCAACCAGAAGGCTTCTTTGGTTGCCCTTTCAACCACAAGGCTTCTTTGGTTACCCTTTCAACTAGAAGGCTTCTTTGGTTGCCCTTTCAACCAGGAGGATTCTTTGGTTGCCCTTTCAACCAGAAGGCTTCTTTGGTTGCCCTTTCAACCAGGACGCTTCGTTGGTTGCCCTTTCAACCAAAAGGCTTCTTTGCTTACCCTTTCAACCAGGAGGCTTCTTTGGTTGCCCTTTCAACCAGGACGCATCTTTGGTTGCAATTTCAACCAGGAAACTTCTTTGGTTGCCCTTTCAACTAGAAGGCTTCTTTGGTTGCCCTTTCAACCAGAGGGCTTCTTTGGTTGCCCTTTCAACTAGAAGGCTTCTTTGGTTGCCCTTTCAACTAGAAGGCTTCTTTGGTTGCCCTTTCAACCAGAAGGCTTCTTTGGTTGCCCTTACAACCAGAAGGCTTCTTTGATTGCCCTTACAACCAGGACGTTTCTTTGGTTGCCCTTTCAACCAGAAGGCTTCTTTGGTTGCCCTTTCAACCAGAAGGCTTCTTTGGTTGCCCTTTCAACCAGAAGGCTTCTTTGGTTGCCCTTTCAACCAGAAGGCTTCTTTGGTTGCCCTTTCAACCAGAAGGCTTCTTTGGTTGCCCTTTCAACCAGAAGGCTTCTTTGGTTGCCCTTTCAACCAGGACGCATCTTTGGTTGCCCTTTCAACCAGAAGGCTTCTTTGGTTCCCCTTTCAACCAGAAGGCTTCTTTGGTTGCTCTTTCAACCAGGAGGCTTCTTTGGTTGCCCTTTCAACCAGAAGGCTTCTTTGGTTGCCCTTTCAACCAGAAGGCTTCTTTGGTTGCCCTTTCAACCAGAAGGCTTCTTTGGTTGCCCTTTCAACCAGGACGCTTCTTTGGTTGCCCTTTCAACCAGAAGGCTTCTTTGGTTGCCCTTTCAACCAGAAGGCTTCTTTGGTTGCCCTTTCAACCAGAAGGCTTCTTTGGTTGCCCTTTCAATAGAGCTTCTTTGGTTCTCCCTTTCAACCAGAAGGCTTCTTTGGTTGCCCTTTCAACCAGGAAGCTTCTTTGCTTACCATTTCAACCAGGAGGCTTCTTTGGTTGCCCTTTCAACCAGAAGGCTTCTTTGGTTGCCCTTTCAACCAGAAGGCTTCTTTGGTTCCCCTTTCAACCAGAAGGCTTCTTTGGTTGCTCTTTCAACCAGGACGCATCTTTGGTTGCCCTGTCAACCAGAAGGCTTCTTTGGTTGCCCTTTCAACCAGGAAGCTTCTTTGCTTACCATTTCAACCAGGAGGCTTCTTTGGTTGCCCTTTCAACCAGAAGGCTTCTTTGGTTGCCCTTTCAACCAGAAGGCTTCTTTTGTTGCCCTTTCAACCAGGACGCATCTTTGGTTGCCCTGTCAACCAGAAGGCTTCTTTGGTTGCTCTTTCAACCAGGACGCATCTCTGGTTGCCCTTTCAACCAGAGGGCTTCTTTGGTTGCCCTTGTCAACTAAAAGCTCCTTTGGAAATGTTGCTTAGGTTGTTATTTTTGGCAGCTATTATAGCAAGAGAAAAGGATAACAAACCTATGGAAGACAAATCAGGATGAATAACCGTCAAAAATGAACGAATATAAGCAAATATCATGGCTATGAAGTTGCAAGAGTTGAATGTAGTGAATGAATATTAAAAAAAAAAAAAAAAAAAAAACATGGCTGATATGTTTTCATCCTTCATCTGCAGTAAAACCGACCATATATTGCTTTAATTTTTGGTCATTCAACATCAGAGGTAATTAAATTGTATATCTCGGTAGGTATAAAAGACTTATCTTTCTTATCGTTTTTATATATTTATACACACACATACACACACACACACACACACACACACACACACACACACACACACACATATATATATATATATATATATATATATATATATATATATACATACACACATAAAGACACACACACACACACACACACACACACACACACACACATATATATATATATGCCGATGCCGATGATGTTCCTGTAACGGTCCTTTTCCAATGCTTCCATAAAGAGGCAGGCCAGAACCGCGCTAAGTGGTGAAACCATAGCGAGACCGCTGACCTGTCGGTATTCCTCTCCTGCAAACTCGAAAGATCGGAACTTCACGCACAGTTTCACGAGTTCTATGAAGTCGTGTTCAGGCAGCGGGAGTAAACTATCTTCCATTATTGAAGAGGGATTTAACGTCATAACTAGCCAGCTTTATATTTTTGCAACTAGACTTTATAGTCGTTGGATGAGAGCGTCGGAATTCCTGAGGTGGGAATCACGGATAATTCCCATGGCGCCTGAGAGGGGTTTAGCCAGACATTTGTCCAAACGATGGGGAGCGCTGCCAATTCCAAGGTAATAGGTCTCATCGGTACACCCGGCTTGTGTATCTTCGGGACAGGGGTGCTAGAGGGGAAAAAGATCAGCCCGATAAGCTAATTCTGGGTTAATATGTGGAAGTTATTTCATGTATTAAACATGTACTAACATCAATGAGAAAGACTACGCTTCAGTACTGTAAAGTTTTCTATAAATTTATTCTATGCTAAGTGCAAACTGCCTTCATATTCCTATGCAGAAAGAGATATCATCCGTCAAATAAAATTTAACTGCTACTGATAACTAAGACGAAATAAAATACATTATTACGAACTATTCCAATTCGCCATAACATGAACTAGAGCCGCAAGGGAATAATTTACATATTCGGAGTTTACAACCTATATATATATATAACCAACAGAGTGGCAAGTTTACACCCTCTTGATATCTGTTTCTTTTGCATCCCCCTTTTTCTTTTTCTACTGTTTTCTTATTAATTTTGCTTATAATCGACTGTTCTCGCTCTCTCTCTCTCTCTCTCTCTCTCTCTCTCTCTCTCTCTCTCACTCTCTTTTTATTCTTTTGACAACAACGAAAACCTACCCTTTTGTTGCAGTAGCAAAGAACTAATATACAATCCCCACGGCATTTTTTAATCCTACTTATACAAAGGTTAGGTTATACTTACAAGATACTATCCCATACATACGTACGGAATTAAAGGATTAAAGTAAGAATACTTTGAAATCTGTGTAGGATTACAGGAAACAGTTTCCGAAATCCTTCATTCCTTTTGTGTGTGTGTGTGTGTGGTCTGGATTTTATTTTGCGTGTCCATATCCCGGGAAAAATGAAAGTCATGAAAATAGAATTTAAATGACTTACTGAATTTATATCCTATTGGTAGATTTTTTTTTATATAGACTAAAAGCCATTTTGCCACACTGCTGTTTCAATTTGGGCCTTTCTTTCTTTCTGCTTTCCAGAAAGAAAGAAAGTTTGAAATAAAAAGGAAAGTAGAATTTGTAACAATCAACATTTTGACCAACTATGCTAATAAAATAATTTTATCTACTTTTTTAATAATTCAAACACCATTGTTGCCACTATCTATACCAAAATATAACCACCAGCAAAATTATAACTAGCAACGTGCGTGTGTGTGTGTGTGTGTGTGTGTGTGTGTGTGTGTGTGTATATATGTCTCACTTAACTAAATCTTGACTTAGATTTTGCATATTAGCCCAGTATCACTGTTTTTGTCGTCGATATTACCAGTATCATCACCAATATTACTGTCATAGCCATCTTTCTTTAAGCTAATGTACGTTGAGTTTCTTTTAATTAATTCAGGTGCAGTAGACTTTGAGTCTTTCGACATGTCTACCACAGTCTTTCGCTCAGAGACTGGAGACTTTAAGTCTTCCGATATGTTTACCATAGGCTTACTTTTCATCTCTGTCGGTAACATTACCGGTGTAAGGGATGTATCTTCTTCCATAGTCATTTCGACTTCATTAGACCATAGGGTATACCCTGGTGGTGATAGTCTTTTTATTTCTCTTTCCAAATCTTTATCTAATGGTGGTTTATGTG
>BOPN01004131.1:10000-20000 GCA_017312705.2 Penaeus japonicus | reverse complement strand
TTCTTAAGGATTCTTGTAGACGGGACAACTGGCTCGAGGATTCTTCGAAATTGTGATCTTTCTATCGACTGTTACTTTTTTGTTCATTTATATACGTATATTCACACACATCTAGATATGTTTATCTGTCTATCCTCTCTCTGTATATTCATCTATCACCCTACTGTCTGTCTATATGTCTGTTTAACTATCTATCTATCTATATCAATCTATTTATATATATTTATGTGTGTGTGTGTTTTTTTCTTTTCTTTCCTTTTTATTTCTTTCAAAATTATGTAAGAGCGTTATACTCAACAGATGCTGGCATTATGTGTACTGGCGGCATCCCTGCCTGCATTGGCTTACCCGGAGCCCCAGAGTGCCCAAAGGCTGGGTGAGACTGAGGAATGGAGGAATATTGTAAGTATTATGGATACGGTCTGTCTGTTTCTTTGTTTTTTGTTGTTGTTGTTTTCGTTGTTTGGTTATATGGACTCGATGGGTATCGTTTGATATTTTTATTTCAAAAGAATTATCTTTTTTTCTGTGACATTGAGAGACAGAGGCACAGAAAGAGGGGTCTAGAGAGATGACGAGAAAGTCAGAAAGTAGACAGAGAGACAGATAAAAAAGAGAGAGAGAGAATAGGAAAGACAGAGAAAGAAGTAATGACTTAGTACCTTGACATTCCTATAAAAAACACTCACCATCTATCCCACCGTGCAGCCACCTCTGACTCTTTAAACCCAACGTTGGCCAGGCTAGGATTAAAGGGATAGAGGGGGTCCTATAATCGTCCCTCTATCCTGAGCACTTCCGCCACGACGTCGTCCCGACAGTGAAAGGAGCTCCAATAAAGGAAAGGGTCTTCATTGCTGTTTTTCTTTTCCTTTGCCACGTGTGATTAATACCAGATTTTTTTTTTTTTTTTTTTTCTACTGCTGACATAGAAAAGTCATCAATAACACTATGGGAGACGATGCTACACTTTGATCATTGTTGAATTCTTATTCAAATTGCTGTTTGTTTGTTTTTTTAAGGAAAGAAATGCCCTATGAGGTTAATTACTTAATACTTGAATGTGGAATAAACACTATATCTCCGTTTAACATCATCAGTATGACAGATTGCACATATGCGTTGATAATAGTTTTGTTTTATGTTCTCATAACCCTCACACAAGAACATACACAAATACACAAACACACACATATATATGGATGCACACACAAACGTGTGTGTGTGTTAGCATATATATATATATATATATATATATATATATATATATATATATATATATATATATATATATATATATATATACTGTATGTATATATATATATATATATATATATATATTTATATTTGTATATATATACTCCTATTCTATATTCTCTATTACTCATCAAAAGGCACGATATGTGCTGCAATTCGGCTACTATTATTCAACGTTAGCAGAAGAAAGAAGTCTCATTGCAACATTGTTACGCATAAGTATTTTTTAATATTTTTTTTTAAACTGCACGGTCGTTGCGTGCAAAATCCACATACTCAATTATGGCTTTCACGTAACACGACTGCGATGGCGATTCTCAGTACACGTTAACGACCTTATTCACATAGTATCCTTCAAAGGCATTAGCTGCCCCAGCGATGAAGCATTGGTAAAGTCATGCATTAATGAGTATCTAGATATATTTCACTTTTGTTGATGCTTGACTCTCTCTCTTTCTCTTTCTCTTTGTATATTTATGTATGTATATATATATATATGTATACATACATACATATATATATACATATATATGTATATTTATATATATATATATATATATATATATATATATATATATGTCATCATCATCATCATCAGCCTGTATCAATCCACTGCAGGACGTAGGCCTCTCTCAATCTTTTCCAGTCATTCCGGTCTTGTGTCCTCTGATTCCAGTTTACTCCTGTGAAATTCGCTATTTCATCCCGCCACCTAGTCATTGGTCTTGCCCTTGGTCTTATTGTGTCGTGTATTTCCCATTCTGTTGTTTTCTTTGTCCACCTGTTGTCCTGTCTCCGATATATATGTCCAGCCCACTGCCACTTCTTCTTGATGCTCTTGAGTATATCCTCTACCTTTGTTTGTTGCCTGATCCATGTGGCTCTTTTCTTGTCTCTTAAGCTAACTCCTAGCATAAGCCTTTCCATTCCTCTTTGAGCGCTTACTAATTTCCTCTCGAGTGCCTTGGTCGTAGTCCATGTCTCTGATCCATATGTCATGACGGGGAGGACACATTGGTTAAAAATCTTTCTCTTTAGACAGAGTGGCAGACGACCTCGTAATATATTACTATGTGTACCGAAGACACTCCAACCTAGCCTGATTCGTCGTTTTATCTCGGTTTCGCAGGATGTACTCGTCTTGATGAGTTGTCCTAGGTATACATACTCGTTCACTGCTTCTAGTACCTCGCCCTGTATTTGTATTTGCGTAACTGGGGTTCGACTGTTGAACATGACCTTATTATAATTATTACTATTTTCGTCGTTATTTATAATACTACTATTATCTTCATCATTATTATTTTTACTATTATTACTAATATCATGTTTATTATTATCATCATTTTTTTTCATCTTTATCATCATTATCATTATCATTTTTATCATCCTTATTATCATTATTATCATTATTATTATCATTATCATTATTGTTTTCGTTTTCATTTTCTTTTTTTTTCTATTTTCATTCCTATCATTATTTTTGTATTTTCCTTTATTATCATTATCATTACTGATCCATATGTCATGACGGGGAGGACACATTGGTTAAAAATCTTTCTCTTTAGACAGAGTGGCAGACGACCTCGTAATATATTACTATGTGTACCGAAGACACTCCAACCTAGCCTGATTCGTCGTTTTATCTCGGTTTCGCAGGATGTACTCGTCTTGATGAGTTGCCCTAGGTATACATACTCGTTCACTGCTTCTAGTACCTCGCCCTGTATTTGTATTTGCGTAACTGGGGTTCGACTGTTGAACATGACCTTATTATAATTATTACTATTTTCGTCGTTATTTATAATACTACTATTATCTTCATCATTATTATTTTTACTATTATTACTAATATCATGTTTATTATTATCATCATTTTTTTTCATCTTTATCATCATTATCATTATCATTTTTATCATCCTTATTATCATTATTATCATTATTATTATCATTATCATTATTGTTTTCGTTTTCATTTTCTTTTTTTTTCTATTTTCATTCCTATCATTATTTTTGTATTTTCCCTTTTATTATCATTATCATTATTATCATCATTATCATCATTATTATCCATAAAGACTATGAAACAACAAAGGAAATGAAATTGTCCAGATCAACATGTGCAACGGAACAAAAACATAATGTTGAAATGACGGTCAAAAATTTCATTGACCAAAAAAAATTAAAAAATGTATATTGGAGATGAGACATCAAGGTCTTTTATTTTTGAGTTTGGATATCAGCTCTGTTTTTTCTTCTAAAAATCAATTATATAATTATTCTAAAAATATACATATCTATATATTCATAACTATATTGACTAGAGAAAAAGACATCACATGGTTTCCAAAAACTGACGAAAGCCACAAATAAATAACCTTTTTCAGACGAATTCGATTTCAAAATGTGAACATGGCAACTCACCTGACTAAGATTCCAGGTCGGGTATATATTCGCGAAATAACAAGAGGTTCAGTAGCTTCTCTACAGCTGATCACTGCAAACATGAAGTTTCTTCACGTACTTGTAAGATTCTGCTTTGTGTGATATTTTGTAATCCCTATTCTTAAGGATTCTTGTAGACGGGACAACTGGCTCGAGGATTCTTCGAAATTGTGATCTTTCTATCGACTGTTACTTTTTTGTTCATTTATATACGTATATTCACACACATCTAGATATGTTTATCTGTCTATCCTCTCTCTATATATTCATCTATCACCCTACTGTCTGTCTATATGTCTGTTTAACTATCTATCTATCTATATCAATCTATTTATATATATTTATGTGTGTGTGTGTTTCTTTTTTCTTTCTTTCCTTTTTATTTCTTTCAAAATTATGTAAGAGCGTTATACTCAACAGATGCTGGCATTATGTGTACTGGCGGCATCCCTGCCTGCATTGGCTTACCCGGAGCCCCAGAGTGCCCAAAGCATTGCTGCGAGACTGAGGAATGGAGGAATATTGTAAGTATTATGGATACGGTCTGTCTGTTTCTTTGTTTTTTGTTGTTGTTGTTTTCGTTGTTTGGTTATATGGACTCGATGGGTATCGTTTGATATTTTTATTTCAAAAGAATTCATTCTTTTTTTTCTGTGACATTGAGAGACAGAGGCACAGAAAGAGGGGTTCAGAAAGATGACGAGAAAGTCAGAAAGTAGACAGAGAGACAGATAAAAAAGAGAGAGAGAGAATAGGAAAGACAGAGAAAGAAGTAATGACTTAGTACCTTGACATTCCTATAAAAAACACTCACCATCTATCCCACCGTGCAGCCACCCTGGACTCTTAAACCCAACGTTGGCCAGGCTAGGATTAAAGGGATAGAGGGGGTCCTATAATCGTCCCTCTATCCTGAGCACTCTCGCCACGACGTCCCGACAGTGAAAGGAGTTCCAATAAAGGAAAGGGTCTTCATTGCTGTTTTTCTTTTCCTTTGCCATGTGTGATTAATACCAGGATTTTATTTTTATTTTTATTTTTTTCTACTGCTGACAGAGAAAAGTCATCAATAACACTATGGGAGACGATGCTACACTTTGATCATTGTTGAATTCTTATTCAAATTGCTGTTTGTTTGTTTTTTTAAGGAAAGAAATGCCCTATGAGGTTAATTACTTAATACAGGCATTTGAATGTGTAATTGGAACATCATATCTCCGTTTAACATCATCAGTATGACAGATTGCACATATGTGTTGATAATAGTTTTGTTTTATGTTCTCAATAACCCCTACACAAGAACATACACAAATACACAAACACACACATATATATGGATGCACACACAAACGTGTGTGTGTGTTAGCATATATATATATATATATATATATATATATATATATATATATATATATATATATATATATACTGTATGTATATATATATATATATATATATATTTATATTTGTATATATATACTCCTATTCTATATTCTCTATTACTCATCAAAAGGCACGATATGTGCTGCAATTCGGCTACTATTATTCAACGTTAGCAGAAGAAAGAAGTCTCATTGCAACATTGTTACGCATAAGTATTTTTTAATATTTTTTTTTAAACTGCACGGTCGTTGCGTGCAAAATCCACATACTCAATTATGGCTTTCAATGCAACACGGATCTGCGATGGCGATTCTCAGTACACGTTAACGACCTTATTCACATAGTATCCTTCAAAGGCATTAGCTGCCCCAGCGATGAAGCATTGGTAAAGTCATGCATTAATGAGTATCTAGATATATTTCACTTTTGTTGATGCTTGACTCTCTCTCTTTCTCTTTCTCTTTGTATATTTATGTATGTATATATATATATATATGTATACATACATACATATATATATACATATATATATATATATATATATATATATATATATATATATATATATATATATATATATCATCATCATCATCATCAGCCTGTATCAATCCACTGCAGGACGTAGGCCTCTCTCAATCTTTTCCAGTCATTCCGGTCTTGTGTCCTCTGATTCCAGTTTACTCCTGCGAAATTCGCTATTTCATCCCGCCATCTTGTCATTGGTCTTGCCCTTGGTCTCTTTGTGTCGTGTATTTCCCATTCTGTTGTTTTCTTTGTCCACCTGTTGTCCTGTCTCCGATATATATGTCCAGCCCACTGCCACTTCTTCTTGATGCTCTTGAGTATATCCTCTACCTTTGTTTGTTGCCTGATCCATGTGGCTCTTTTCTTGTCTCTTAAGCTAACTCCTAGCATAAGCCTTTCCATTCCTCTTTGAGCACTTACTAATTTCCTCTCGAGTGCCTTGGTCGTAGTCCATGTCTCTGATCCATATGTCATGACGGGGAGGACACATTGGTTAAAAATCTTTCTCTTTAGACAGAGTGGCAGACGACCTCGTAATATATTACTATGTGTACCGAAGGCACTCCAACCTAGCCTGATTCGTCGTTTTATCTCGGCTTCGCAGGATGTACTCGTCTTGATGAGTTGTCCTAGGTATACATACTCGTTCACTGCTTCTAGTACCTCGCCCTGTATTTGTATTTGCGTAACTGGGGTTCGACTGTTGAACATGACCTTAGTCTTTTTCATGTTCATTTTAAGGCTAATCTTCAGACTTTCCATATTTAAATCGCTTATTAATTGTTATAGTTCATCTGCTGACTCGCCGGAAAGAACAATGTCATCTGCAAATCTTAAATTGCTTAAGTGCTTATTCCCTATTTTAATCCCTTTCTCCTTCCAATCTAACTTCTTGAATACTTCCTCCAAGCAAGCTGTGAACAGCTTCGGTGAGATGGTGTCGCCCTGCCTAACACCCTCTTTTATTGGTATTCTATTGGTTTCTGCGTGGATTTTGATGGTCGCTGTACTATCATTATATATATCCTCTAATAATCTGCAGTATATTTCCTCTACTCCTTGTTTACGAATTGCATCTAGTACTGCAGATATCTGTACCGAATCGAATGCCTTTTCATAATCTACGGATGCCATACATACGGGGCTTCCTATATTCGTTTGTTTTCTCTTTTATTTGGGCTAGTGTGTGGCTATGGTCTGTGGTTGAGAATCCGCTGCGGAATCCTGCCTGTTCGGTTGTTTTGAATCTAATGTATCGGTGATACGGGCTGTGATGATTTTTGTGAACAGTTTATAGATTACTGAAAGGAGGCTTATAGATCGGTAATTCTTTAAGTCTTTTGTGTCTCCCTTATTGCGTTTTTTTCCAGGATTTCGGAGTTTTACCGACGCTTAGACATTTGTTAAAAAGATTGGCCAGTTTTACTGCCGCAATCTCTCCTGCATCTTGAATAAGATCTACACTAATGCTGTCTTCATATATATATATATATATATATATATATATATATATATATATATATATATATATATATATACATATATATATACATACATGTATTTATACACATATATACATATAGATTGATAGATAGATAGGTAGATAAATAGATAGAAAGGTCGATAGATATATAGATAAACATATAGATATATAAGCATAACAATATAAGAAAATATATACATATGAATATTTCTTTTTATAATTTATCACGGAGCTTATTAAAATGACCTTGGGCGCATAGTCTCCTAAGTAGCAAATCTCGAGAGCATTTTGTGTTGCATGCAATTTCCCTTTCAACAGCAGAACATCTACCGGGGAGGAAAAGACATATCATTCGTCTAAGAAAATGCTGACGGATATATATACATATATATAGATAGATAGATATGGATACAGATATAGGTATAGATATACATATACACACACACACATATGTAAGTGTGTGTGTGTATAAATATATATATATATATATACATATATATATATATATATATATATATATATATATATATATATATATATATATATATATATATATATATATATATATATATACATTTATCTGTGTGTGTGTGTGTGTATGTTCATATACATATATATATATATATATATATATATATATATATATATATATATATATATATATATATATATATATATATATATGTATGTATATATATATATATATATATTTGTATACATATATTTGTATACATATATATATACATATATATATACATATATACATATATAGATAGATAAAAAAAAAAAAAGGAATGAACTATTATTCCTTAACAAAGAAAACCTTCCCAAGAACTGCCTCTTTTTTTCCCACAGGTTATAACATGTGTGGTTGTCTTGGCTGTGCTCACGTTTACCTACCCAAAGCCGGGCAAAATATACGGTTTCGGGGGCTTTAGGTAAATTCTGAATGAAGTTTTATGCTCAATTCCTTTTTTTTCGTTCGGATTTGTGTCCATTTCGTTCTAGGTAAGTTCTAAGTGAAGTTTTATGCTCTATTATTTTTTTTCGTTCTAATTTGTGTTCATTTCGTTCTAGGTAAATTCTGAGTGAAGTTTTATGCTCTATTCTTTTTTTTTCGTTCTGATTTGTGTTCATTTCGTTCTAGGTAAATTCTGAATGAAGTTTTATGCTCAATTCCTTTTTTTTCGTTCTGATTTGTGTTCATTTCGTTCTAGGTAAATTCTGAATGAAGTTTTATGCTCAATTCCTTTTTTTTCGTTCTAATTTGTGTTCATTTCGTTCTATGTAAATTATGAATGAAGTTTTATTCTCAATTTATTTTTTTTTTCGTTCTAATTTGTGTTCATTTCGTTCTAGGTAAATTTTGAATGAAGTTTTATGCTCAATTCCTTTATTTTTCGTTCTAATTTGCGTTCATTTCGTTCTAGGTAAATTCTGAATGAAGTGTTATGTTCAATTCATTTTTTTTTTCGTTCTAATTTGTTTCCATTTCGCTCTAGGTAATTTCTGGCTTAAGGTTAATGGTCAATTCCTTTTTTTCGTTCTGATTTGTGTTCATTTCGTTCTAGGTAAATTCTGAATGAAGTTTTATGCTCTATTCCTTTTTTTCGTTTTAATTTGTGTCCATTTCGTTCTAGGTAAGTTCTGGCTGAAGGTTAATGGTCAATTCCTTTTTTTTTCTTCTTCTTCTTCTTCATTTTCTTTTTTGCTCTGATTTGTGTACATTTCGTTCTAGGAAATTTCTCAAGGTTTATGCTAAATTCCTTTTTTTTCGTTCTAATTTGTGTTCATTTCGTTCTAGGTAATTTCTGGCTGAAGGTTAATGTTCAATTCCTTTTTTTTCGTTATGATTTGTGTCTATTTCGTTCTAGGAAATTTCTGGTTCAAGATTTATGCTAAATTCCTTTTTTTTATTTTGTGTCCATTTCGTTGACCACTTTTAAGATTTTTGTTTGTTTCTTCTTTTATTGTTTTTCTTTACTCTTGTTGCTGTTTTCTTACCATTCATCTTTAATCATTTATTATAATTTATTGTTTTAGATTTTCTTTTGTTTTATTTGTCAGATATCATTATTGTTATTACCATTATTATTTTCACTTGAAATCATCTTGATTATTAGGATTTTCCTGCATAGCATTTTTTGTTGTATCTCTCTAACATTAAAACTTTTTGAATCATTCTTACTCCTCCTATCACCCCCCCCCCCCCCTCTTCTTCCCTTTTTTTCCTTCTTTCCATCTTCCCCGTCCCCCCCCCCTATCCCCTTCCCACCTCCCCCATCACCCATCCCTCTTACCCCTTTTTCCCCTCCCACTTCCACCCTTTCTCTTCCCCACCTTCCCCTTCTTCTTTTTCCCTTTTCCCTTATCCTTCCCCACTTTACCCTTTCCCCTTTCCCCCATTCCCCTCCGCCTCCCCCTCCGCCGCCCTCCCCCTTCCCTTATCCTTCCGATCCCTCTCTCTACCTATTTTATCTTTAAAGTCACTTCTCTTTTCTCTCTCTCTCTCTCTCCCTTCCGTGACATTCCAAGACCACCATGGTCGTCCAGCCTGGAGTTCCCGCCAGAATGGTCCCAAAGCTGATCGTTCCCCCTGACGTCACTAGCCAAAGATTTTATGGAAGAGCCTTTGGTGGTGGATAAGAGGTGGTTATGGTGGAACTCATGGTGGTGGATGTGGTGGATGTGGCCATTCATTCTATGCAGTGTGTTAGATGGCGTCGACGATGTGGTGGCTACAGTGCATGAGGAATTGAGGATGTGGTGTTGGGTATAGAGGTGGATGTGGCTATATAGTGAATACAGTGAAGATTATTATAAAAAAAATAATAATAGTAGACTACTTCACTGTCATAGATTTAGGTTTTAGTTACTAATATTGCTTTGATTGTTCTCATTGCTAAT
>BOPN01004130.1:112500-122500 GCA_017312705.2 Penaeus japonicus | reverse complement strand
GCGCACTTCCACGAGTGGCTGGCGGGCGTGGGCCTCGTCATGCTCAGAATAAAAAACGTTGACGTCGCCACAATCTTCACAACACACGCAACGCTCCTCGGCCGATTTTTATGTGCAGGAGCTGTAGATTTCTACAATAATTTGGATAAGGTAAGGGCTTGTTAAGGGGGGTTAATGGCCTAAATGCTTGTTGTAAAAGGAGCAGAGGTATTTTGTTACTGTAGTTTTTTTGGAGTGAACACAAATTCATGGAGAAGTATGAATGAGATTGAAAACTTCCAATGACATATAATTATTGTTTTTGTTTTTTATTTGCACATTCTGATTAATATGTGAAGTCGAAGCGTCAGTTAAAAAACTTGCATTGTGGAATCATGAGTTTTTATTTGTACCTTTCCTGCATCTATTACAGTGAATTTGTTCATAAAATGATATTTAAGATATAAGTTAGTTCAGAGCACAAATCCAAAAAGAAATTCCCCCAAATGGTTTCTGTATATGACACTGTATACTGTAAAATATCATTAATAGAAAAGTTAGTGAAGCTATTCTAAAGGATGGTCCATCAAACTAAAGGTTGATTTAGTATTGAATTTAACAAGTCCATTTGATTTTCTTTTAAAGACTTTCACGGTTCACTGTTACATATGTTCTTCCTTGTCTGAGGGGACTTACTAAAGTTCCGTCTTTGGGACTGAGCAAAAAGACAAATCTATACTCTTTACAAAAGTGGAGAGAAAGATCATTATATATGTATAGAATATTTATTAAGATATTTGTACCAAATCCAAAAGAGGTAGAAGAGAGAGAATTAAAATAAGACCTCCATTGGTGAAATTGTGTACCTCTTAAATAAGGGGTAGTGAAAGAACATGGACTGAATCAAATTCTGTTTCTCATCAAAAGCTGACAAAAGATGGGTGTTATCCCCCGCCATGGCTTCTTTCCAGATCTTAAGCCAAGTAATAAGAAACCAGTAATTATTGAATACCATTTCTAGTTTTTAGGTGAAAACTCTCTGAACCTGTGCCAGTGATAAAACCTTTGTTAGATTTGGATTCCATATTTGGAAGTGATACTCAAGTTTTGGAATTTCAAGGGTTTTCCATAAAACAGAAATAGATGGTCTGCATCTCTTTTCTTTTTTTTGAAAGGCCTCATCATCCATCCACTCATAACTTCCCTGTTAATGACTGTGCCACCTCAGTATGATCATTTAAATTTATGTCATCACTCATAAGCGGGTCTAGATCTTGCACAACTATTTTGATCTTTTCCCTTGGTCTTGGTTTTCCATTGGATTTTAATCATTAGCAATGAATTTCATATGGTACCCTATTACAAATGGTATCTTTGAGTTTGTCCTTTATCTCTATCTGTTAAGGTTAATGGTGTGTGTATATCTAATACCTTTATCTGTATCCCATTATGATTAGGAGCAACAGAGCTGACCCTTATAGTATGCTACTTCTGACTTTTGATTCACGAGTATGTTCTATTTGTCAGTATTTTTTGTCAGCCATTCGTCTGGAAATTGTGTATTCATCCTCCTATTTTCCCCCTAATTCCAAGGTCCATCATGTTCAGGAGTAATATTATATATTCTGCCTTTTTGAAAGGGTTTTACGAAATCTAGGTATATTGCATTTACTTCTCCATTTTAATGCAGGTTCTTTAGTATATTTTCACAGTGGTTCAAGATATGGGATAAACAATATCTAGCCTTTTGGTAGCCATGTTGTCAAGGTTTGATCTTGGGTTCTTGGTGTAGGTATTGGACAATTTTTTTCTTGCTACCCTTTCAATTATTTCAAGCCATTGGTCGCGGTATTAAAAAAAGGTCTGTGCAATAGGATGGCTGTTTTACATGTCTGACATGGTGCCATCTGCGTCTATGACCGACTCTGCCTTTGCAGCAAATCATGCCATCCGCTGCTAATGGGTTAATTGTGTGAAATGTCATATTATAGTCTTTGGCCTGACCTTTTTTCCCCACTATATATACATAGGAAAGATACCTCTCTGGTTCAGTGTGAATGGGGTAATTCCTATTTACAGGGAATTCCTGCATAAAGTTGCCAGTGGTTTTGTTATGGTTTCCTAGGTTTTTTGTTTTTTTTTGTTTTTTTTATAGATTGCATGAATTTCATCTGGAATTTAGGTTTTGAGTTTCATCATTAACGGTTCTGAAATGTTGTTCAGATGTCTATTTTAGGCATGCTTAAGAAATTCATATTACATTTTGAGGTGTTCAGCCATTCCCTTTCTTTGAGTCAGTTGATAAATACCCATTTGTTTTCAATGGGCCCAGTTCCCACCCTACTCTTCCTATTGTTGACATATGGGTAGCAAAATATTGCAACCTTTTATTGCTTCAACTGCTCTCTTTCTTTCAATTGCTCATACTTCTTCTTTTTTTTTGTCATGATCATTCGTCATGCTTAGTCATCTTACTCAGTTCATTTAATTTTTCAGCAGTACTTTTTTTCTTTTTTAATCTCTTGGTATAAGATATTTGTTTCTTTTCTTTTTTTGGGGCACAAATCTTTTACAAACATCTCTACCAGCTTCAAGGAACTTCTTCAGCAATTGATCAGGTGTTTGTGTGTCTTCAATTTGTGCTGATGCTTCCAATAGCAATTTTATTTATTATTCTAAAGTTGATATGGTCGTGGTAAAAGTTCCCTGCTTCTGCTACTTATTTATTTATTTTTTTTTTTTTACCATTTACATGTCTTTCTAGCTTATTTTAATGTGATTTTAGCGATGTTGTGATTGTACTTCTTAGTTTTGGTGGTGCATTATCTATGTCCTGTTACATACATTATGAAACAAGGTCAGGTATATTATTCCACCCAGATGGAGTTCTGATTATACAGTTAGATAGGACTGTCTTCAAAATCTTGGGTATATTTTATCTTGTTGTTACTCGTAAAGGAGTATTTGCTGTTGGTTAAACTTTTGTTGTGTCCCAGTCTATGATAGGGGAATTAAAGTTGCTTCGTATTATAATGTAATTACTAACAGTACTTATAACTTTAATGTTTAATGGCAAATTCTCTTGTGTCTCCGGTCGTCATCCCTATTGCACGCACTGTGTTATTTGAGTATTAAGTTATAGCATCTATTTTTACTCTGATATAATTTCTGATATATAAAGTTACTCCTACTTTTGATGTTTCTATCCTTTGTATTATATCAGAGATGCCTGATTATTTCTTTCTCTTTAATGTCTCCATTTAGTTGTGTTTCTCTAAGAGCTATTGTTGCCTCTTTGTTAATATTAGCAATGTCTTGAAGGCATGTACATTTGGTTTGCTTTTGGATGTTGATTGGTTGAAGGTCTCTAATATGTTTTGATTTTGTGTTTTTATCTGATTGCTTGTTGCTTAAGTGCTAACCTTGCTCAACACACTGTCACTTTCCCCGTATCTTAGGGACTTGTACCTTTCCCGGATGCTGCATTGGGTGGTTTTACCCTTGCTTTTGAGCAGACACGTATGCTTTGTAAGACGGAACATCTGTATCTGTTGCTGTTTTCCATCTGTTTTTTTCTTTCTTTCTTTCTTTCTTTCTATCTTTATCTTTTATGTTATATATTAATTTTTTTTTTTTTTTTCAGTTTTCTCTTTCTTTGTAGTTGAGGTCAGTCAGGGGCTATCCATATTCCTTTTAACTTTTCGCTTTCTGTAAGTTTCTTTTTTTTTTTTTCTTTTCAACTATCATTTTGTTTTTAGTTTTTGTTTTTAGTTTCTAGTTTTGACTAGAAAGGATGACTTTTATCAGCAATTTTATAAGGATATATATTGTTCTGTGATCATGGCCACTTTCTTGCCAGACATAAACCTCCTTTAGTTAATATTTTGGCTATAACCTATCAAAGGTTATAGTTTTAAAACATGCCGTTTTGTCCTCGTTTCAAGTTCCTACTTTTGTAAATGATATCGTAACCACTCTATTTTGAAGTTCCCTCTAATGTAACTACACGTCGCCTCCGACAGTAACATTAAAAGCCATGGAATGCAATGGCATGTCACCCTGGAACAGTAGCCTAATCTGCAGAGTGGAAGTCCCAGTCTGATACTGTTAAAGGGTTAAATATTAGTCTAATAAGTAATATTCAGTTATGTTTATGGGTACAAATTTCAATTACTGCTATTGTCATTGTTTTTAATTTTTCATTTTTTCATTACTGATGGCATTATTGTTGTTCTCATTGATATTGTTATAATTATCATCACGATTATTAGTGTTGTTATTATTATTATTATTATCATCATATTATTGTTATCATTCTAGTTATTATTGTTATTATTATTGTTGTTGTTATTGCTGATATTACTATTGCTATTATTATTATTTGTTATTGTTACTGTTGTTATGATAATAATATTGATAATAATGATAACTATTATTTTTGTTATTATTATTATCACTGCTGTTATTATTTTTTTATTATGATGATTATTAAGACGATCATTATTATTTTCATTATTATTATTGCATACTTTCATTATTGGTATCATCATCCCGTTTATAAAACTTACAATCATGATTGCAGTTTAACATAGACGAGGAGGCAGGCAAGCGAGGCATCTACCACAGGTACTGCATGGAGCGCTGTGCCGTCCACCTGTCCAACACCTTCACCACCGTCTCGGAAATCACGGGCGTCGAGGCAGAACACCTCCTCAAGCGCAAGCCGGACATTATCACTCCTAACGGCCTCAATGTCAAGAAGTTCGCTGCGCTGCACGAGTTCCAGAACATGCATGCCCTCTCGAAGGAGAAAATCAACGACTTTATCAGAGGGCATTTTTATGGGTGGGTATCCTTTAAAGTTGTGGTGGGATGTGAGAGAAAGATAGAGATGAAAGATAAAAGGGAGAGGGAGAGGGAGAGGGAGAGGGAGAGGGAGAGGGAGAGATGTAAGGCACTGATATTGCAAATCACGTGACCTAAGACACTGATTATGCTTTGTTATATAATTCAATGATATAATGCTATCATTCAATCTTGGCCTGACACTTCCTGCTTCCTGTGTCCGCTTCTGTCTAACTATGCAACTGCCCCTAGCAGCTGCATTTGCTGTCAGAAGCCCTGAGGCATAGAAAGTAGTCAAAGAGGTGTACTATACAAAAGCCAGGGCAGAGAGAGAAAGGTCAGACAGAGAGAGAATAACATGCAGAGCGAACAGCTCTGACCTCCAGCCCTGTATATGTATATGTATATGTGTATATGTGTATATGTGTATATGTATATATGTATATATATATGTATATATATATATATATATATATATATATATATCTATATATATACATATATATATATATATATATATATATATATATATATATATATATATATATATATATACATATATATATATATATATATATATATATATATATACATATATACATATATATATATATATATATATAAATATATATAATATATATATATATATATATATATATATATATATATATATATATATACATATATATATGTATATGTATGTATGTATGTATATATGTATGTATGTATATATGTATGTATATATATATATATATATGTATGTATATATATATATATATATGTATATATATATATGTATATATATATATATATATACATATATATATATATATATATATATATATATATATATATATATATGTATATATATATATATATATATATATATATATATGTATGTATATATATATATGTATATATATATATGTATATATATATATATATATATATATATATATATATATATATATATATATATATATATATATTAGATACATACACATACATACATACATACGTACATATATATATATACACACATATATTTATATAGTAACTGGATCTTTAACAGTAATTTGATAAGATTCTCTTCCATCACTACAGGCACATGGACTTTGACCTTGACAAGACACTCTATTTCTTCATCGCTGGAAGGTATGAGTTCGGAAACAAGGGAGCTGACTTGTTCATCGAGGCCTTGGCCAGGTTGAACCACTACATGAAGGTGAGGCTGCTTGAGTGTTCCAAGTTTTTTAATTTCCAGTTAGATGATGAGAAAGCTATGGTGATTTTTTTTATATGTTTAAGATTGAATTAATATTTTTTATATTTATGATTATCATTCTTTTCATATCATGCAATCACTCTTTCACTTCATATAATCAGTACTAAAATATTTCATTTCATGTAACTATTCTTTTAATTCATTTCATTGCTTCTGGCTTTTGATACTAAATGCTGAAAGAAGAATGTAAAACAAATAGTTTTGAGATATTATTGATGCAACATCCGCAAAAATCAGTAGGTGAACGATAGTTTTCATAATTCCAGGCCAGCGGGACAGACAAGACGGTTATAGCCTTCATGATCTTCCCAGCAAAGACCAATAACTTCAACATTGAGTCGCTTAGGGGCCAGGCTGTGACGAAAAGTCTCCGTGATGCCATTCACGACATCCAGTCGAAGATAGGGAAGCGGATGTACGACATTTGCTTAACGTAAGTGCTAGGGTCTGTAGTTTTAAAGGTTATTGGAGGAGCAAGGGGGATGGGGAGGAGTTAGATGGCCAGGGACAGAGAGAAAAGAGGAAGGAGGAGAAAAAGAGAAAGAAAGAAAGGGAAGAAAAGAGAGGAAGAGGGAAAAAAAAGAAAGATGAAGAAAAACATGTTGAACCTAATCTTAATGTCTTGCAGATGGATCCTATTTTGATGTATGTGTAGGCAGAAATGGGCATTGTTTCCAATATTTTGTGTTTCTCCTCCTCCTCCTCTTTTGTCTTTGTCTCTCACTCTCACTCTCACTAGTTTTGAAGATATACCTGTATGTGTGTATTACATGATACCACTTTACCTATCTGGGGAGAGGTTAATCCAGAAATGTAAAAAAGACTTCTCTCATAATGACAAGACTCAAAAGTAACGGCATCCAAATTTCTGCCACCCATCCACGACAGAGGTCGCCTCCCTGACCCAGATGAGCTCCTGCTGAAAGAGGAGACAGTGAGATTAAAAAGATGTATATATGCAGCCCAGAGAAAGAACTTGCCTCCCATCACCACGCACAATGTTGAGAACGATAAGGTGGATCCCGTGCTCAGCGCCCTACGCAGATGCCGCATGTTCAATGACACACATGATAGAGTTAAGGTAAGACTGTAGGGTATTTTTTATGTCAGTTCAAGATAGGTTTTGAGATAAGTAATTGGTAGAGATTTTCTTTATATTCAAGTGATGACCATTACTGTTATCAATGTTGCTTTTGTTATCATAGTAGATTTTGTTATAATTTTCTAATGTTAAGTATTGTCAGAAGCACAAAAGTCTTCTTAACTCTCCCTGGAATAAATTTCAGGTCATTTTCCATCCTGAATTCCTGTCGGTCACCAATCCTCTCTTTGGCATGGACTATGAGGAATTTGTTCGTGGATGCCACTTGGGTGTATTCCCTTCGTACTATGAACCTTGGGGCTACACGCCTGCTGAATGCACTGTCATGGGCATTCCATCTGTCACCACAAACCTTTCAGGTACACTGAAGTTATGGTTTGTTATTTTGCATTTTGTATTGTGTTTATCAAATCTGATGTAATGATAAATGTCAAAGAGTGAAATTGTGAATAGGAAATTATAAAGCTATGTCATGATTTATTGTATTTAAACTGATACACAAACTGAATTTCTTACACCTTCTCACAGTCAGTGAATAGAAACGTCCAACTAGCTCCAATTAACGAACCTGCTTCTCTTCCTTTTAGGCTTCGGCTGCTTCATGTCAGAGCACATAGCTGATCCAATGAGCTACGGCATATACATTATTGACCGCAGGTACATTAGCCTAGAGGAATCAGTGAGGCAGCTAGCACAAAACCTTTTCGAATTTGTACAGCTTAATCGCCGTCAACGTATTATCCAGAGAAACCGCACGGAGCGTTTATCAGAACTTCTCGACTGGAAGATCTTAGGAACGGTAAGATGCTTTAGAATTCTGTTCTGTTACACTAGAGACGAGGGTTTAGATATTGATTGATATATCCTGTATGTATGAAAAGTACAAGTTATATTTGATGTAGCAAGAAGGTAATTTTTTCAGAACTTTGTTATAGGAGAGAAGCAGGTATTACATATTGGTATATTTAGATTGTATACATAAAATGTACAAGATGTGTTTATTTTAAGATTTGGGATATATGTTTTACATTTAGAAATAAGATAATTTCCTGTTATTTCAATTATAGTAATGTGAATGGTATATGAGAGAACTTTAATGTGACTGTTTTCTTTGATCGCTCAGGATATGATTAAACTTAATTTTTCATATAATGTAAATGACTTTGCTATGTTGTATAAGAGATCTTAAGTATTTCAAATCTCAAAATTTGTGTTATTTTCATGTAATTGGGCATCTCCAATACTAGATAAAAATAAAATAAGATAAAAATTGTACCCACCCAAAAAAGGAGGAATAGAATTTTCAACCATCTAAAAAAAAACTATTCCAGTATTACCGTCAAGCACGCCAACATGCCCTACGTGCGGTGTATCCAGAGCTGGCCCTAGAGGAAGAAGGTGCAGGTGCAGGGAGACTCAACTATCCTCGCCCGCTGTCTGAGCCTCCATCGCCTACCTCCTCGCGAGCCACAACCCCTGCTCCCTCAGAACATGGCTCGGATGAGGACAGCGTTGACAGCGAAGCAGAGGTGAGGTTTTTGGGATTCTTTTCTCCCTGATGTTCCTCTTTTGCATTGTGCTGTTTTACCCATTCACGCCGGGGCCATTCCGGCTTTGCACGGTCGCTATACTGAGGTTTTCGAACGCATCATCCGAACGCTTCAAGATTCTCGGGGGCACGGGCCGCGAGCCTGGGCTGCCTGCTCGCTCACCCCGAGCGCCGGCCTTGACCAGATATCTCGTCGGCGGCGTCTGACGCGAAAACCACGAAACGTGTCAACACGTCATCCGGCGTGAATGGGTTAAGGGAGAAGGTCTGTTCACCAAAACTAAATTTGAATCATGTATGTTAACTCTTACAGCCGTGTTATTTATACTCTGGAAGGTAACATATGTGCTACCCTTACAAAAGGAACTCTAAAATTTTGGTAGTCTTAAACTAGTCCCATTACTCAAACAGGTAAGCAGTGATTACAAACTTAAATGAAAAGTAAACTCCTTCAAGATCATGGTTGTTTCAGCTATAGATAGTAAGAATAGATGGTAAGAGAGTAGTCTAAACCATTTAACCCGTTAACGACGGTTGACAAGATATCACGTCAAGTGGTGGCAGCACCAGCCGACGGGGAGAAGATATTTTGTCATGGCTATCCTCCTGGCTGGCACGCTGGGTGAGCAGGCGAGTAGTGCTTGGCTGTGGCAAGTGCAGGCAAATAGCCCGAGGCGTTAGGCTTACACGTTTGAAATATCCCGGCGTTTTGACCATTTGGAGCCAAAATAGCTCCTTTGGCAACGGGTTAAAGGGCTCTTTTCTGCAAAAGACAAACTTTCATAAAGTATCATGTATTTATCTAATATGATATTGTGCAGAGAAATTTACCCTTAAATGTGGATCTGCTATTGAAGTAAAGATTTCTTGGGAATGAAAATTACTCTTTTATAATAAGCCATTTGTTTATTTGGATTTCATAGATTTTATCATGATTGAATGAAACAGAAATAGTTTATATATTTTGAAATTGTAGTACCACCCTGTATGTACATGAACTTTGCCCTCCTCTTGCGGTTAATGGTAGTGCAAACTGCATATTTTTGGTGTCTTGCACATGTGTCATGTGAATGCATTAAGGAAAGGGGCAAACCAGTTATTATATTTTATCCCAGAAAGAATCTTGTGACAATTTTTATCAATTACATATTTAGATTTGGATGATGTATGGACAATTTACTATCTGCTTATTTATTATCAAGTATACATATGTAACAGTGCTGTGGCAAAAGATATCAGA
>BOPN01004130.1:80000-87500 GCA_017312705.2 Penaeus japonicus | reverse complement strand
TCTGAGTGCCAGGTAAGGCGGTGGTGTGATGGTGTGTGATGATGGTTATGGTGATTGTGGTGACGTGTGATGGTTATGGTGATTGTGGTGATGTATGATGGTTATGGTGACGTATGATAGTTATGGTGATTGTGGTGATGTGTGATGGTTATGGTGATTGTGGTGATGACGATGACGATGATGGTAATAATGATATTGATAATGTTCATGATGCTAATGATAAAAACAACGATGACAAACAATGATAGCATTAATCTAAAAATGATAATGATAATAATATTAATGACTATAGTAGCAATAACGATAATGATAATAATGATGGTAATAACAATAATGATAATGATGATGAACTTAATGACAATGATGATAATACCGACAGTGTCACTAGAGCAGTAGTAACAAGCCTACAGTAATTACTTAACAATAATATAGCTGAGGGTAATAGCAGATATTCTTACTCAACCAACAACGGCAGCAAACAAAATGAATTGCAATGCTAATGATAAGAATGATATTGAAAATAACAGCGACAGCAACAGTTTTGATGAGTCTCCGTCTCTCCTCTCCTGTCCTCCTCTTAACGCCCCCTCACCTCCCTTCTCCTCTCCTGTCCTCCCGACGCCCACTCCTTCCAACGCCCACTCCGGCTTTCCTCTCCTCTCCTCCCGACGCCCACCCCCCTCCCCTCCACCTCCCCTCCCCCTCCCCTTGCCTCCCCTCCCCTCGCCCCCTCCCCTCGCCTCCCCTCCCCCTCTCAACGCCCCCTCCCCTCGCCTCCACCTCCCAACGCCCCCTCGCCTCCCCTCCCCTCCACCTCCCATTGCCCCCTCCCCTCACCTCCCCTCCCCTCGCCTCCCCTCCCCTCCACCTCCCAACGCCCCCTCCCCTCGCCTCCCGACGCCCACTCCGCCCTCAGAGCCAAGAGGAGGTCCAGCAGGCAACGTCAGCCTGCTACAGTCTCCTTCGGGGTTTCCTCAACACCCTGGCTGCGCAGGACCCGGAATGCGCCAAGAGGTTCCTTTGCGAGGGAGCTGAGGAAGCAGCTTCTGCGGGACCTGTCGGGGAAGTGATCGCCTCCGTTGGCAGGTGGGTTCTCGGTGCTCAGGTGGGTTCTTGGTGCTCAGGTGGGTTCTTGGTGCTCAGGTGGGTTCTTGGTGCTCAGGTGGGTTCTTGGTGCTCAGGTGGGTTCTTGGTGCTCAGGTGGGTTCTCGGTGCTCAGGTGGGTTCTTGGTGCTCAGGTGGGTTCTTGGTGCTCAGGTGGGTTCTTGGTGCTCAGGTGGGTTCATGGTGCTCAGGTGGGTTCATGGTGCTCAGGTGGGTTCTCGGTGCTCAGGTGGGTTCATGGTGCTCAGGTGGGTTCTTGGTGCTCAGGTGGGTTCTCGGTGCTCAGGTGGGTTCTTGGTGCTCAGGTGGGTTCTTGGTGCTCAGGTGGGTTCTTGGTGCTCAGGTGGGTTCTCGGTGCTCAGGTGGGTTCTTGGTGCTCAGGTGGGTTCTTGGTGCTCAGGTGGGTTCTCGGTGCTCAGGTGGGTTCTCGGTGCCCAGGTGGGTTCTCGGTGCTCAGGTGGGTTCTCGGTGCTCAGGTGGGTTCTTTGTACTGTCGTAGGTCTCTAGTGTTGAGGTGGGTTCTTGGTATTTAGGAGGGCTCTCAGTATTCAGGTGGGTTTTGGGTATTATATAGGTTCTTGTTGCTCAAGTAGGTTCATAGTGTTCAGGTGGGTTCTTAGTGTTCAAGTGATTTTTTTTAGTATTTATATTTATTTATTTTATTTATTTATTTATTTATTTTATTTTATTTATTATTATTATTTTTTTTTTTTTTTTGGGGGGGTGATTCGGTAGGTTCTTCGAGTTCATGTGAGTTCTTCGTACTCAAGTAGGGGCTTAGTATTCAGGGGAGTTCTTGGCATTTTAGTGGGTTTAAGGTCAGGTCAGCCTACTATAGATACGTCCTTACATCGGTAGGTAAATTACGATTATCACCATATTTTCTCAACAGGGTGGAAAACAGTTAAAAACAACAACAAAGTGAATAATCATATATATCTATGGTAAAAAAAATGTGGCATTGAGATCACGACGATAAAAATCACAAAAGATAATTTACTCACTAATTACAGAGTCTACACTCTAACGTTTTCTTCTAAACAGCATCCTATCCATCTTAATCCTCTGAGGGATATTTCAACCGTGATATACATCTTCGCTAATCTCAAAACTGCAAATCTAAAATTCATTCTAATGTTGTTGTTGTTTTTTTTTCTCTCACCCTAAACCCCAACAGCACCAACGCCGGATCATGGTTGGAAAAAGTGAACGCAACGCTCTACCAAGACGTGGGTTCAGCTGGAGAGGTCGGCGCCAGAGTTCGAGGTTGTGCCCTACGGTACTCCCAGTGCTTTGCCCTGCCCTCCGCCTACCGGTACCCAGGGGTTTATCGCAACCCCCACCTGCCCTCTAGCTTCTATCAGCCTTTGTTACAGAACCTGATGGATACTGTGAGGGACACGTTACTTTAGCTCTTTAAATAAAAAAAAATGGTTTTATACCTCTTCGTGTGATTTAAATATACTGCATTTCTTAGTTTTTTTGTTTTTTTTTTGTATGTCTTTTGTTTATGCATAGGTTACAAAGTTTTATTTTTTCTCTCTCTTTATTCAGTTGTAAATAAACATCTGTCCATGGTATGATTGTGTGTTAATTCCAGCCACCATAATACATTTATGAAGTGTATTACTATCAGAGGTCCTTCCCTTTCTCGGTATATTATCAGATAGTTTTGATGTTCACAGAAAATAAAACGTTGTGTTGAGTCTTCAGTTTCATCTAATGTTTAGGCTACATAACATGCATTATTCATACATAAATTTAATGTATTCTCATAAAGATTTTATGCAGTGTTCACAAGAACTGTAAAATTCGTATGTTGTTTTCAGTGTTCATGTAGTAAAGTTCATGTAGTGTTCACGTGTAAATCGCAATCGTGTTGTTCTTTGTTCATGTTCATGGCATGATCCCAGGGCATCATAATGGATAAGAGCTTGTACTTCTGGCACCACTAACATGGGTCAAACGTAAGCATTGTTCGCTGACACTCTATGTTGTCAATAAATCGTCTACTGTCAAAGGAAAAAGGACAAGAAAAAGAAAGAAAGAAAGAAAAAATACTGCTAAAACTCGCATTCTTTAATATAACAGTTACATGTATTTAATCAATACATATAACTTGGTTCACACATTAGCAACGTTGAGAGGTGAATTTAGAAATGTGGGGAACTGTACATCGATTCATTGCAAAGGCAAGACTTTATAAGTATACTGTCAATGCAACATATTCATTTATCAGCGAAAGAGAAAAAGAAGTCAAAAAAAGTTATTTTATCGTTAGGCATAATGTGGTTTACGCATATGGAACTATGCAAATAATGAAAGTATGGGTAATTGGCTTCTTCTATTAACACCATAGGCTATTTAAATGTGTCGAGTAAATAAAATTGTATTACGTAATTCTGGAAAAAGACATTCATTATTATTATTATTTTTTTTCATGCTCCAAAAAAAGAAAGAAAGGAAAACAACAACAAAACATCATATGGAAGTTATCGACTTTATGATTTTAACGTGTACATCATTTTTTTTTTTTTTTTTTTTTTTTTTTTTTTTTTTTTTTTTTTTTTTTTTTTATCCACAATATATCCACAACATGTTTTCGTCTTCACTTTCTAACCACCATCTCTAAGAGGGATAAAGTCCACATATTACCAGCTGTTGCTTTTTAACAGTCTGTCCTCTTAATATTAATAAAATGGTCACGCGGATAAGATATTTTCCATTTTCTTCCATTACACTTAGTGAAGGAAGAAGAATAGTCTCTTCTAAGTTCTTCAATAGTCATAATGTTCACAGTGTTCCTTGTGGCAAATGTGGAAAAAAGACATGAATGAGGATGAACAACAACAACAAAAAAATGATAATAATAATAAAATTAAGGTACTCAACAACACCTCGATATCACATCATAGTCAGAAATGCGTTAACTCTAACGGGGAAAAATTCATCAAATAGTCAATTACACATCCTGTTTAATAAATTGATCAATTATCCATTCTCATCCATGTACCTATTCAACACAAGTGAGCTAATCCACTCCTTGACGATTGGCCAAGCGGCACTCTTGAATGAGGAACCTAGAGCAATCAGCTGTCCGTAGGCCTACATTTCTGGCTGTGATCACCTCTCGAAGTCCTGCTCCTGCCACGACAGATGGGTATAGGCTCGTCACGCCGCTGTCATAAGGTTGGGGAGAAATACGAATTATAGACAGTTAACCTATATACATGATATTATACAGTCATTCATTTTTTTTTTTTTTTTGTAATTACGTATTCCATATTCATTATCGTGTATTTACTGTCACAGGAAGAGGAGAAACTATAGTCAAAGCACACATTTGATTGTTTATTCTCAGTAGAAAATGCTTTATTTTGCTGTTTTATTTCTTATACGTATGGCTATTCAAAGTTAGTGAAAGGAATTATATATGTTTGATATAGAAGAACAAACATAGAAAATAGAAAAGTTGTACAAGAATGTGCTGCCAAACGAGAGCATTGGAAAAGGACGTCTGGTCTAGCATGAGTGGCGGAAAAGGATGCTTTGAGTAGCAAGAATAGCGGAAAACGAATTCTTATCTAGCGAGAATCGTGGAAAAAAAGATATCTTACGTAGTGAGAGAAGAGGAAAAAGTAATTTCATTTGGCGAGAGTAACGGAAAGGGACATCGTACCAAGTGAGAATAGCGGGAAATGACATCTTTCCTAGCGTAAGTAGGGGAAGGAGGACGCCTAACCTAACGAGAAAAGCATAAACATTTTCCTTACCTAGCGAGAGTAGCGGCCATCGCTCCCACAGCGCCCTCGGCAATAGCTCTTGAGGAGGCGTCGCAGATGAACCAGAGGGCGCATTGGCGTTGCGTCTCTGCCAAGGCCAACATGTATCCTCGAGCTACACTGAACATGGCTCTCACTGCCGCCTCGTGGCATTCGCGACCTCCAAGGCAGAACTCGCGCAGATTAATCTAGAATGAATAATCATAGTCATGAAGAAATCTTCATTGACTGAGTAAGAACAGACGCATGCAAAAAATCGTATATTTATTAAAGCCTCGTTCATCAGCACAGAGTTTTGTCCTTCAAAACCAACCTTGTTTCCAGGCAGGATGACGGACTGGTAATGGAGGTTTGGTACGTCCTCAGGGTCTGTGTTGACCAGTCTTCGAGCGCGTCTTTGCTGCGCGCGTCTTTGCCGTCTGGACATCGGAGAACGAGAGGACTCCTTGTCTCCATTTCCTTCTTGCTTGCTTGCGTTCTTATCTTTAAATTCCGATGGCAGTGACTTCGTTTTTACTTGGTCGATATTACGTTTTCGTTCCTTTTCATTTTCTATTTGGGTTTGAACTTCTACTCTTGGTGACGGAGGAGCTGCTACCGTTAAAGTAGAGACGATCGTAGGAGTCGCGTGGATGGAGGTCCTCGGGCCGTAATCTGGATGGAAGTAGAGGTAAGAAGAGTTCATATGCTTATAAAGACTCGATGCACTGTATAAGCTGGCAGCTGAAGCGCTCTGTAACCTGTACTCCCGGTCCAAATGCCCCTTCTGTAAGATCTCAAAATCCCTCTCGCGCAAGAGGGACGCCGAACTGTTGAAGACTCCGTGGTCCACCTCCAGGAGTTTAGACACGGGGTCCTTTGTCTGGTGAGTCTCTGACCCGTAGACGGGATACTGCTTCAAGAAATCGAACCTTTCGACTTCCGAAGCGGTCGTGGCCACCTCGCCCCTGGTCTTGGTCTTCGGAAAAACGTACATCGACCCGTACGGAAGGAGTTTCTTCCAACGGTCGAAGATGACTCTGGGTCTCTTCGAATCGTCCTCGGTCGTCGGTATGTCGGGCAAAGGATCTGGGGCGTCTCTCGCCTTCCGGATGTCTCTGAGGGCGTCATGGTCTATGAGGTCCAAGTCAGAGACCAGAGACCAGTCGATGTCCAGACCACCGAAGTCGTTTGGGAATAAGTTAAACGATCGGCCGTTGTTATTATTATTATTGTTATTATTATTGTTGTTATTATTGTTATTATTGTTGTTGTTGTTATTGTTGTTATTATTGACATTCGAGCCACCTATGCCGCCGATGCCGCCGATGCCAGTCGCGTTAATGTCCACCATGACCGACAGCGTAAAGTCGATCATCAGGGTCAGCGTGAGGGTAATGAAGGCGAAGAAGGCGAAGATTCCGCTGTGGCCCGAGGGGCAAACCTCGATCGGAGGGTAGTAAGTAGGGCCCTTGATGGGCGGCAGCTCCACGTATTTCGGCGGCTTTTCGTAACCCGAAGACTTGGGTGGTGCGCCGTAGCCCGAACTGGGGGGCGAGGCGTAGCTGCTGGAGGCCGCGCCGTATTCTCGGTTGAGAGCCTGGAAGATGCCCATCATATCGTCCAAGGGCATGACAGCAAAGGGGGAGCCCGTGTTATAGCCGTCGTTATGATGACGTATCCTATCCCTAGTCGACTTGGGAGTGTTGTACTTCCTAACGCCACCCAGGACGTCGTAGATGCTGTTCTGACGAGGCTCCCGGCGGAGGAAGGTCTCCAACTCGCGCTCAAGATCAGCGACCTTCCGGGACTCGAGTCCTCGCAACTCCGCCTCCTCAGCGATCTGCCTCAGGAGCTCGGCGTCGTCACCTCCTGCGGAATCCTCGACCCTCTCCGCGGCATCCGCAGCCGCTTGGATAATATCCTCGTGGTCGTGGAGGACTCCCGAACGAACCATTTCCTTCTTGAGGAGCTCTCGGAAGGCCGGGTCACGAACCACGACCTTCCAGTCCCGTTCCTGCAGCAGCTGGACCATCTGCCGCTGCGTCTCTGTCATGCCGTCCGCGTAAGACGTGTCCAGAATGACATCATCATCATGCCCTCCGCGAGCCGATGTCCCTCGCTGCAGGAGCGACTTCGTTGGCGCTGCCTTCGCTCTCTTCCGGTCCTCGAAGGCGGGCCCGTAATGCCGAGAGTTGGCAGCAACCTGGAAGACATACGGTGGATAGAGCCCTTAGTACATAGTGAGAGAGAGGGTGAGTGAGTGAGCGAGCGAGGGAGTGAGTGAGTGAGTGGGTGAATGAGTGGGTGAGTGAGTGAGTGAATGAGTGAGTGAGTGAGTGAGTGAATGAGGGAGCGAGCGAGGGAGTGAGTGAATGAGTGAGTGGGTGAATGGATGAGTGAGTGAGTGAATGAGTGAGTGAATGAGGGAGTGAGTGAGTGAGTGAGCGAGGGAGTGAGTGAGTGAATGAGTGAGTGAGTGAGTAAATGAGTGGGTGAATGAGTGAGTGAGTGAGTGAATGAGTGAGTGAGTGAGTGAATGAGTGAGTGAGTGAGTGAGTGAATGAGGGAGCGAGCGAGGGAGTGAGTGAATGAGTGAGTGGGTGAATGGATGAGTGAGTGAGTGAATGAGTGA